>UELX01005324.1:0-14155 GCA_900480035.1 Eupelmus urozonus | reverse complement strand
GTTTTGTATGTTTTTGGAAGCTGTAATAATTTACGTCTCGTAGTACTGTTCGAGTTTATGTATATATTCTTTAAAACGTTATAATTATACTTGAGACTTTCTAGTGCAAACATTTGTGTAAGATTTATTGGTTTCTTTTGTGGAAAAGAATTTTTACTTATTATTTTAAGTATTCTATTTTGAAGATTTTGTAGTAGTTGCAAAATGCTTTTATATGCACCTCCCCATGCAATATTGCCATAACTTATTTTACTATGAAAAAATGCGTAGTAGATCATTAATAGTGTATCTGTTGTCATAATTTTCGATAATTTATGGAAAACAACAAGTAGATATCTTGTTCTATTGATAGTATGCACAATATGCTCATTCCATCTGAGATTAAAATAAAAAATAATACATCTAATGAACTTATTATATTCTTGTAAAGTAGTCGATTTCAAGCAAAAAAAGATACTTATAAGAAGCCCAAAATGGCTAAATTCCAGTAAAATCGTTTTTACAAAAAACTAAAAGAAAAAATCTTTTAATCCTGAAAAGTTGTAACAGAGTTCAAAACTGCTATTACACAAAAAGTTAATTCACTTCGAATAAAACTAAAATAGAAAAAATATCTCTGGCCTTAAAAAAGTCAAAAATGAATCAAGTAATGTGAAAAGTACATTTTCAAAATTAAATCTTGGATCAAAATCCGTTCCTAGTCTAACCGTTCCTAGTCTCGATTCAGAAATGTCAGCGAAACTTTCGCGTCTCTCATAAATCAGCGTTTTTCGAGTAATTATATAAATCTGCCTTTGACCCCGTTTCACTTAATCAAACGATAAAATTATCACAAACAAAACTTCATAAATCGCGCCACAGCACCCCAGGCCATTACGCGAAAGCCGCAAAATGCGCGGTATAGTTAACTTTAATTCCTCCGCCATCAACAGATTGATTATGCAAATTCCTCATCGTTCTCATTAAAATTTCAGCCTCGGCCCCGTAATTCATCACCGGCCGTCCGAGCTCTGTAGCAGGCGCTGGCCGTGCATAATCCGCGCACTCGTCACCTCTCCTCCGTTTTTTCTCTTTTTCCCGCTCCACCGGTCAATTACAAAAGCAGCAGCGCAACTTCAGCCGCGGCTGCTCGGATAACGCGCTAATCGATCTCGCGCTTCCAGCATCAATCCGATACTATCTACCTCAGAAATGCGAGATGAAAAAATAAAAATAAATAACGGGGGAGATCGCGGCGGAAGTGGAGCAGATTTTTTTTTTCAAGTTCGATAAAACTGAGTGACTTTAGCGCAAGCGCGCGTGTATACACAGACGGTCCGGCCAGTCGTGAAAGCACAATTTGTCGATCAACGAAATCTGCTCTCTCTCCCCGGCTATGTCTGGATGTGCGATAGTGGCGGACGTATATATGGGAGAGAGCGAGCGGATGATTCATTTTCAGGTGTAATTGGAATCGATCCGTGAGAGCCGGGGCTTTAAACGAATTTCCAGGGCTTTGGCGGCGGCTGCGCGAGCTCCCTCGCGATTTTTATTGAATTTTTTGTGTCGCGAATCGCTCGATACTGTACATGGCGCGCTTAAAACGGAAATCGATTAACTTGTTGACAATGCCATTTATTTAATTTACTTCTCGAGAGAGCTGAAAGAGCGATCCGGAGATTTTTGCAGTTTAACCCCTCCCCTCCTTCCTGCTTCCCTCTGCAGGAGCTATGCCGACGGATAGACACGAGTGTATCTGTGTGAAAATCCCTATGATCCAGATAAGGTTTTTTCTTTTTTTAATCCGTCAAAATCGATCTCTGTTAGGATTTGGATAGTTAGAATTCTTACACATGAGCTAACTCACCTGCAGAAAAAAAAAGTACGTAAACGCATTGGGTACATGTGATTGAGATGAATAAAACATACCGATTTCTTCTATAGAATTAATTTTATACTACAAAAAAGCCAATAAGTTAACGTTAACGTTTCTTTTGATCTAATAACATTTAGTTCAGTGGTTCAATTCGTATGCACGGGCTTTGAAAGGGTTAGTTGTGCGAATTTAGTCCGATTCTCACAGCAAGCCGTGATACAGCAACAAACATCCGAAAATACTACTAAACCTCCTATTACATGCCCCCAAATACCTCGAAAGCTGGAACCGGCTCGTCAGCCCAACGCGATGTATCGAAAAAGCCAGCAACGAGCATCCGCGATACATCCGCGCTGATCCACCGCGACTAAACGTCATTAAATCACCGCACAATTGACGAGCCCCGGAGCCGCTTTGCCGCTTTTAAATCCCCCGTTATAACTGCAGGCAGCAGTTGCGCATTACGCGGGCCCTGAGCGAGTTTAACGGGAAAACTGACGGAGCAGGATGCGAATGCGCTCGCCTTTCTGGATAAATGCGTCTGTATCTGGCACGGGTTTTGCGGCCGACGGTGATTATTTATGATTTATTACGCGCTAATCGCTCGGAGGACTGCGATGGCGTATGCGACGCACGCCCGGATCGAGCGCAAGTTTATTCATGAGGCAACGATAATGAAAAATCGCGCTTTGTTTCTGCGGAAGGAGCGCGGTTTGGAAGGCCTTACACTTGGTTGATCAATGGAAATGCTGAGAGGCGCAGGCTGTGGTGCTTATGGGACTTTTTGAGATTTTTAGTTTTTATAGCTCAAACATGAATGTTGTGTGTGTCTGTAATTTGATTAACATAAAAATAAAATTCAGTTCTGAATTTTATTAGTCTTACGTAAGACTAATTTAGTAACAAAAATGGACATTGAAATATATTTTTTGTAAATTGTAAATTCTGTAAACTTTGTATAATTATGTAAAATGTATGAATGCGAATAAAATGTGAAAATAAAATACCCTTTATGCTAGATTTACTCATGCGCATGAACGTCGGCGTGTGTGGACAAAATAATTTATAAATCAAAACTTGTAGAAAAGCTGCTTTGTAAACAGATAGTACTTCATGGTGTACATACCGAATAGCGCTTTAAAGGTGTACGACGTTTTTGCAGATTCTTGTCAATTTTTACGCAGCCTAGCATATATAGATTAGATTTTCCCAATTTAAGAATCTTATATTATTAAATTACACTCAGATAAATAAAGAAATAAGACAAAATGTCTAGGCCATACAACTATCGAATTCGATTCACGTTTGAAAATACATTAATTTAATTAACCACATAATATGATATCAATTTTAAACATATGCAATAATTTAATTTTTTATAATCAAATAAAAAATTAACTTTTAAATGTGAAAAATATTTTTCATATGAAAATATATTCTACAAATTGTAGATTTAGGTAAAAAAAGCGCCATGAAAGATGAGAGAAACATATTTCCAGGTGCATAAAAATGAGAACGAATACTAAATAGTACTTCTTGTATTTTGTTTTCTGCCCCCGGATGATAGAGTTCATCGAAACATAAAATATAAAAATAAAAAACTACAGCGGCAAGAGTGAATGGTTTTTCAATCTGAATAAGTGGGAAATTTCAATATTTTTTATAAAACTACATTTAGAATGCTTAAAGCCCACCTATCTTCTTATTTGAAATATTTTCCACTCGATGTGTGATAACATTTTTTGCACTCATAAATAAAGCAATGTATTTTCTTTTGGAATTAACATTATTTATAAATTAAATAACTTTAGAAAAAATAGTTTTTTTAATCAATGAGGAAAGTATAACTAAAAAGGAATTACAAATCGTTAAGGATTTGTTAGTCTTTATATTTTTAAATCATTAAAGAATGATTAATAGCTATTTCAAATATTACATTCAAAAATTACATTTGAAATAATTACTAGAGGAAAAAAAATGATGACGCATTGTACAAAGTAACACCTTATTATCAAACATCAATAGCGCTTAATTGTACCTAGTATTATCAGAAGCACAACATCGCTAATTTATTGGCATCGACAATTGCAAAACAATTTTCATTTTAACTAACGTATAACATGAAAGGAAAAATAATTTTTCAGAATCCTTTAATAAGTTTTTAAGAAGTATTTTGTTCGTAAAAAGAAAAAGTGAATATTTTTATTCTTTAAGTCAAGAAATCATTAATGAATTTAAATAATTAATGTGAATATTTTTATTCTTTAAGTCAAGAAATCATTAATATATCAGCAATTCTTTTCATTAATTAATTTTATAAAGTCTCTCAGTTTATTATTTTAAAAACGATAATTTAAATTATTTGTTATTAGTTCAATAAAATTGTATAAAAAAATGTTTATTTTTATCTTTTAGTTGTACAAAGTACTTAATGTGAATAAGCACTAATGAATTCCTGCAGAATTAATATTCTGTTCTTGGCTTACTTTTTTCAAAAATATTTCATTTTCTCTCAGCATTCAGAATAGTAATTATCTTAAGTAACATACATTATCTCAAACGCGTTATTAACTCACTTTCCGCTTAAAAATGATAAAGTAATTACGTTCCATTACAGAGGCCAAACTTTTTCTAGCTGCAACACTGTTACAATCCAGGAAATTATGAACTTCGCGAAGGCACTTTCATGCTCTCCATTACTACTGACTTCCATCGGCCACTCAACTCTATAGCAACCTTTCGACCCCCTCAACTCGTTGCATCCATTATTTTCCTAACCGTCGCTATTATATCCCCTTCGCAAACAATCGATACCATTAAACCCTCGAAACCCGTCTGAGCCATCGATCCTACGCACACACAACACTTCATCGGAAAATCACGAAAAACTATCCCTAAGACTAGTCGATATTTGAACAAGTGCGGTACGCAAGACGCTTCGAATATCCAGTCTTATATACACGCCAACACGCGTCTGTGCGCTTCTCCCTCTCGAAAAATATTTACCCTCGACGAGCGCTTCGCGAGCCCTCGGGGATGCCGCCTTCGGAAATTGCACTCTCCCGCTGAATACTCGATGGGTAATGTGTGCTCAAACGCGTATATTCGTTGTCTTCTGCTGAATATACTTTGAAACCAAGACCCTCTTTGTTTACGCTTTATTTTTCGCAAGCCCGTCTTTGTAGAGTGCGTGCTGATTAAGCGAGCGAGTTTTCAGAAGGGTGAGGCAAGGGGAAATTGGTTTTTCTTTGGCTGTGGGTAAGGCGGAGAATTTGAAGAAAGTTCATTGGACCCGGGCTCGAGCGAGAATTTTCAGAGGGGAGATAGTCGTTTAGGGGATTCGTTTGACGGTTGTTGATAAAAGGGGGCAATGACCCCAGCGTAGGAAATATTTTATGTCGAATTATGTCCACATATTTTTTGTTTACTAAACTTTATATATTCGAAATCTATAGATCGGTATAGACTGGTAGTTTATAAATGTCGGTATTTACAACGATTGTTATTATTCCAAACATGTCAACTCCATATGAATTCATTTTGAGTATTTTTGTAATAATATATGCTATATCATCCAAAAATAATCTCACATTTATTGATCGTAGTATTGTGAATATTGATATTGCAGAAACTAGAAATAGGAAATGTTAAAAATAGAGCTATTATTGTTTTTAAAAATATTAATTCCTTAAAAAATTAGGAAATTAAAAAAGCGTTAAAATTTATGATTAATATTTTTGAGAAGATCATTAAAATAAAGAAAAATTTGTATGCTAAAATTCATCTTTGAGTACTTACAATTTATAAACGAATTAATATTTTTTATCAAAAAATAAAATTGAATTGAAACTTTTTTCTTTAGTTTGATTAAGTTTTCTCCAGTTTCAATAAAATGAATATTTGCAATAATATTATGGTCAACAAAAAAAAATATATTAACGCAATTATAGATATATGATATTAACTACATAATTATAATTTTATTTCCGGACTTTTTGGTCCTTTATATAAATTCTAGATATAATATTCATTTCACCTTTAGAAGACGGGAAAATTAATATTAGGACTGTAGTATTAAATAAATGAGCTTTCCCAATTATCTATTCATAGACTGTATAGACAAGATTCTAATAATTAAAATTTTATAGCCCAAATGATATATTTTAAAAAGAAAAAGAAATTTAATTCTGGAAATATATAATTTTACAAATAGCGATCGCGATTGCTTATTTTTGATATTGATGATATTTGCTTAACTATAAGTAGAATCATACTTGCAATGAAATACTGTCACACCCTTTGATCACTGGATAGTGGGAGTCGAAGCCCAATGATCATCGAATTTCGCGATAAATACGTTAGCTGAAATTATTACGACATCCCTATTATAGATATGAGTGTATAATCTACATAACTAGTAATTTCGTGTATATGAATGCTTTATAAATAATGTATTTAAAATAATCATACTTTTATATACCATGAACATTGACATTACAAAAATGGTTTTAATTATTTTTTAAAAGGAAATTGATGATCGAAAAATTATTACCGCAATTTCAAAAAAATCATTTCATCCCTTGAAAATTGTTATTTGATTCTCACAGTCGATAGCATGTATACTATTCAAACATTGAATTGAAAAATTTGCCGGTCAACGCGACATCGCGCATACGAACCAATGATTTTCTACACCAACGTAGTACATAAACGGGCGATGACGATTTTCGGCGTGTTATTTCATTCGCGATTGACCGAGCACCGTGTAATATAATCTGCAGTCATGATTTTCAATTGCGCCAATCATGCGAAAAATTATTGTTCGTGCCTTGCGTTATAACACAATGGAAGGGGAATGTCATGTACGGTCGAATAGCAATTCTTTTCATTAATTTGCATTGTCATTGCTAGTATTTCACTTATAATTTATAAATATTGTTGATATTCTATATATTTATGATTATTCAATACAGATTTTCTTTGCATGCATTATAACATAACGTTTTATCTTTAAGCACGTTATATAAGGAAGTGACATATTTTTTCACCATTGCAAAAATTAAAACCACTTAAAAGCTTGCATTTTAATGCAGAAAATATGTTTATAATACCTAAAAATCTAATCGTAAAATAAAAAATGAGAATATGTTTTAAATAAAGTTTTCCTAAGCTTGTAACAATCAAATTAAAAGATATAACAGTATACAGATATCAAATCAAGAAATTTTATAATTTTTTCCAACATATTTTAGATTTGAAGGCTTTTTATATACTATTTACTTTTATATTTATACTTATATTCTTTTGACAATATAAAATTTAAATATCAAACTTAATATTAATTTTAATGTGTATATATACATAAAACTATTAATTTAATTAATTTAAACGTATTTATCATGAAAGACTATAAAAGATAAAATCATTAAATAATAACATGACAGTTAATTCAGTTTGTATACGTATTATGTCCTCTTTGTACGTCTTGTGTTTGCTGCGCTGCTGACTAACTCAGCCTTCTAAACTTTGATGTTCAGAAAGCTTTTGTTGGACAGAAAATCATACACATAACCTGTGACGAGTTGATACTTTATGATGCTTGGAATCACTCTTAATAGAATATGTAAGAAAAAATAAGAGTACTCAAATTTAACAATAAAGGATACATGATTATAGCAAGAAAAAGAAAATTATAAATTAGGTGATAATTCAAGACAATAGATACATGTTTTTATTCAATAAGCAATGTTACTCTTGTCGAAAAATTAAAGAAATTTTTGTAAAGAAACTTTTGCATCGACAACATTTTTTTCAATCTAAGATTAGAATGAGTTTTAATATATTCGTACAATTCAATTATCTATTCAATAATATCTGTCGTATATACTTGCTTCAACATTATAATGCATTTACTATTAAACAAATCAATAATTAAAAACAATAACAACATTTTAGAGTTTTAATCCAAGTTAAAAACTCAAAAATATAAAAAAGAAACTAAATGAAAACAATAAATTCTTACTGAAAAGCATACCTAAAAATTACAAAAACAAGCCCATTTTGCGGACAGCTATAATTCACAAACAGTCCACAAACAGCGCCGCAAAATGCCAACTGTAGCTGCGCACCTGCCTTCCAGATAAATATCCATGTACACACGCAGCGCGCAGAGACCGCATAAGCGAGAGGCAGTTCGCACTGCACCTATGCAGCAATACGCCAGAAGCGAGAACAATAAAGGTCGCACATAAGAATGCTAGCTGCGTGCGAGCACGAGGAAGATGATTCAATACGAAGCGAGCTGCAAAGAAAGCCACGCTAACTGGCTTTGTGTGCATCCATCCTCGATTGCTCTTCTTTTTCATATAACGGGGCAGTTTTGTCGCGAGTTCTTTTTTCTCATTCTCATTCTGTTTTTGCTTGACGTAAGAATTTTATATTCGGCATGAAAGAAAGTTACGCGGCGAATTATTTATGGGGCCGAGAGTTTGTACTCTAAATCAAAGGCGTTGGAGTAAAGAAAAGCTCGGGGTCAACGATGCAGGGGATTTATGAATTCGTGGATACGTAATGGATATGGGAGCTGTTACTTGTAATTGGAATGGGGATGATGATCGTATCGTTGACTTGCTATTATGGAGAATAAATCATATAATGTATAATTAGGCTAGCGTGTGTATTATTTTAAAAGATTTTGTTACGTTTTTCTTTCTATTTTGTAAGAGATTTTAATTTGACTAAAGATAAATTAGAAAACACTTTTAGTCGGTTTTTAAATTTCTTTATGAATATTTGAATCGAAGAAGCAATGTGAAGTAACCAAAAGATAAATTTTCAAAAAAAGAAATTAATCAAAAACTTAATTTTTACTATTCATCAAGTTTAAGCGCTGAAATGAACCCTTGAAATGACTTGCTACATTCATAATTCATCAGATAGATTTGAAGTTATAATCGGTTTTACTTGTTACATTCGTACTTTAAATTCCAATACCTATTCATCGTTAAACATCTCCGAAGTCCGAATTCTCCGTATCTATCCTCGATTTCATACATTCCCGCTCTCTTTAAAAAGTCATACCAGATATCGAGCGACTGGTTCGGAATATAAATTCCAATCTCTAACTTCAGCGATTCGGCACTGTAGTATTGATTCTGTAAATGTCACATAAGACGCATCTAGTATTAAACTGCGTGACTTAATCTCTGATAATTTTTGTTGCAAATCTACATGTCTTTAAAGTAATTACTCGCACATTCTTTATATATCATCGGACCTTTTCCCTAGTCTTCAAAAGATCAGCGATATACTGGTTGTATATCACTAAGCAACACTTGACGTAATCGACGAGTGTAATTCCATTTTGCAATTAAACATGGTAGCAGCGGACCTGCATGCGTGCAGATCGACACGAGTGCCAATGATGGCTTGGTGTGTGCATGTAGAGGTAGAGAGATGGATATCGGGTGGAACGATGCGTGTGATACATTAGATGCAATATCTTTTACGAGAGCGCGAGGATAAGTAGTGTAAGTGGAAAAGACGATTGGATATTAGGTTTGGAAGATTGAACACTACTCTGAGGTGATACTAAAAAATATTCCTTAACTTAATTTTTGTTATTTTTTGAGTTACTGCAGATTAAAAAATTTAAACCATCTATATATGATCTGATAATCACTGAATTCGTTTTTATTTTTCGTGTAGGGATTAATAATTTTATGACGCACAGTTTGCTTGAAATATTCTGAACCGTTCCTTCTTTACTATGCGTTGTATAATGTAGTAATTTATAAATCTGCAATTCCTTGCAGTCGCTTTTTTTTCTTTTGTTTTGTTTATTTATACAAACAATAGCCTTTCGTCTCTATTACATTTTAAAATCTTCGATTTCCATTGAAAAATATTTTTATAACCAACCTAAAAGAAACTTCTCAATCTCAAAAACGCAATGACCCCGACTGGAGAATCAAGATTTACGTCGGATAATAACAATATGGACTCGGTCCACCCCTTTCCTTTTTTGCAGACTTATCTATTATTCCGCTTACACAAGTTTCAGCGATAATTCACGCTTCTTTCAAACGCAGACTACTGGCACTACATCGAGAGCTCCGCGCGTGACCATGAATCAAGAAAAAATCGCATTTTTTACTTCCTTCGTACTCCTGAGATTCGTGCAAGAAATCGCCCTCGACGAAAATCGTCGAATACTTTTTACCCGCATGTGAGGGTCGTACTCATGCGTTATCCAAATGTATGAGATTTTATCGGCGGTTGAAAATTATTTTTTACGTTAGTGGAAATATAGAGTTTTTTTCGTGTTTGTTTCTCTTTTGTTTCTCTTTTATATAAATGAGTTCTTTAGTAAAGTATCTTTATAAATTTCATGCATTTTATTAATAAAAAAAAATAAAATTGAGTAGTTTCATGAATTCTTACAGTAGATAAATACTTAAATAGAATTTTTGACCTTTTATTTAAAATTTTACAATTATTTCTAAAAAGGTTAACCTTGCCATTGTACAAAGAGTAATTCAGTATTTTTTCTTTTTTTTAATTTATGTTGATTTTCTTATTTGAAACTGCTTTTTATTCGGTAAATGATAGTATTTAGTAATAACTACCGCAGTTTTTGAAACAGTTTAGCTTAAATATATTTTACTTATTTTTATTAAATTTAAAAGTACATTTTTTCTTTGTTTATAATCAAATTTTTTAAATTTTTATATTATTTTGCTTGTGTATGTATAAAATTAGCTTAGAAAAAACGTTTGTAAATTCAAATAAAAATAAAAATTTATTAAAAAATTTTTTAATTAAAAACACGTTAATAAAAATTTTTACTTGAAAAACCGGGTCAGTGTAAAATTTGTATAAAAAACTAGATCAATATTTCGTAATAATGTAATTTGCAAATAACTGAGTGATTAAATAAAACTTTTTAAATAAAATAAAATGAACATCTCCAGTTCAAGAATTCTAAATACGACTCCTCAAACTTCCACCTCTATAATGCATACCGTCTTTCCGGCACATGCATACATCCTTTAAAATTTTGATTACGTGTTCAATCCATATTCAGAATTAAGCAATGAGTTTTAATGTCTGATATCTACTATCGAACTAAAAGGTGATCTCAATAATCTAGACAGCATTTAAAACAACATAAACCAAGACAAACTTTTAATAAAAAGTCACCTAATTTTTAAAAAATATTTATTTTATTTTAGAAGACACAGTAGATTACATAGCTTTAAACCATTTATTTGTGTAGAACTTTTAGCTCTTCAGTGACTATGCGGTATCACACCAGACATTAACATGGTAAATACGTATCTACCCATATATGGAGCTACTCACTACGCTATATAACGGACTGGACGTATACATGCTCACTTGGACGCTCATAAAGTTGAAAGCCCGCGTAATAAGATCTCCTTTCAAATGAGTCATCAAAGTCACGCGGAAGTTAGAGCAAGCCAAGGGCTCGCCTGCGAATAACTATTATTACAAGTACCGACTCTCTTATCGGCGATTAACGCGCGGTAATCAATTTTACGCGCACAAGCGCAAATTCTCTAATGTTTATTTGAGTGGGGCACGAAATAGCGAGCCGCTGTATCGTATTAAAAGATTAAAGAAAAAATGCACTTTCTCGGAAGAGATCAAATTTGGACTAAGGAAAAAGGATAACACTTTCTTAGGCGTCGTGACAAACTAAAATTTTACGATGTCGTTTAAATATTATTGAAAGATAAAAATTGCATACGATAGTTCAATAATGACCGAAGTTAAATTTAAAAAATGAAAAATAGAATATTGAGAGAATAGAAGCTTTTAATTACTTATTCAGCGTTACAAAGTATTATTAAAATTAACCAAAAATGTAGATTTGGTTCTTATAATACTTACGATATGTGAATATATTTTAATTATTTAATTCAAACGGTAGCTTTAGAAATATAAACTATTATATATTTTGCGACTATTTAACTAAGATTACAAACATTATCTAACCTATAGTCTAAATAAAACAGCACCAAACAATCAAACAAACAAAGAGCAAAACAGTAACAAACTCGTTAATTAAAATCAACTAAAAGCACCCAACGAAAGAAGCTTCGCCCGAGTATTAGAATTCCGTCCCCTTCTATCCTCGCTAAACAAACTCCACTCTCCGGGTATCTTTTGCAAAAAACTGTTTACCGTCGCGGAAGAATATGAAGCGCCCGGGGGCTATAAAAGCCAATCGCGCCAGCATCAGGTGGGGGCGATACGTCTGCGCGAAAGGTCCTAAACCAACCGACCTGCTGGTCTTGAACGGCGCGGAGACAGCTGTTTGAACGATTTCTCTCGTGTCCACGCGCGCGCGTGTTTGTCCAACGTCGCCGGTTGTCGTTAATGGGAGGGCTATTGTACTTAACACGAATTTCACCGTAAACAGAGTGGGGCAAGCGAAAATGCAGGTTCGAAACTAGCTAATTTTGGGCGACATTATTATTTCAGGGATGCGTTGATGTATGATTAAGCGGCTGGGTGGGTTAGTGTGCGTAGGTGAATGCGTGTGTATATATGCAAGTGTTGTTGTTTATCTATTCTGATCTGTTACTAAGCAGTTGTGGAGGTATTTAAGGGTAGTGTAAGTGAGCGTTTGCATTAATTTTGCGGTTAGTTTAGAAGATAAATAGGTTGATCACAACATGAAATTGAACAAAAGTTATTTTGTTGAAGTACTTGAGAAATGATTAAACGAAAGCCTATAAAACCAAAAAGTAAATTTCTTTCATAAAAAAAAATGTAAAAAATTTACAAAATCAATATTAAAATGAATAGCCAACTTTTATACAACAGTACTGTTCAACAATTACTGCCGACACTTAAAAGTTAATCAGGAGGATTTTCATATCTAAGATTAGAAGGAAATAAGAATAAAATTACAGATGCAAGTAAACGAGATAAAAATATTTATGCAATCAACAAAGTTTCTTTCTTATAATGTACAATCGATTTGAGAAACATGTTTAAATATTTACGGATGCATCAATTGAAAACTAATTTCCTGGTAATTTGTTAAGATTCAGATAAGAACCCGATGATTCACGGTCTACAGTCAATCCAAATCATTTTACTTAGAACTCCAAGTCACATAATATTGTGATGACTGTACCGTTTAATAAATACAATAATCGTAAATTTAAATGCATTTTTCAATAAAAATTAATTTTACCATTTAATTGAATATAAAAACAAATTAAAACGTTATTTTATTAATATAAAAGACCTTCATTCATTCAGTAACTGCATCATTTTCACTCAAAATTAAGACGAATGAATTTGAATAATCGAGTAGTATAATCAATAAATGATAAAATACAAAACAAATTACTGTAAATTGATCGATCACTACAAACACATCAATTGAACCACTGAGAGGATTTGAATTTTATCTCCTGTTTATGTAACATTACCTTCCGTTATATCGCAGAATATTTTCTACAAAAAATATATTATTGCAATTTCAAAAAATTGCAACAATAAAAATTGTATGTATATACACAAGACGATCATCATGCTATAACCACGACTACAATTTTTTAAGTCCGCATTCGCAAGAAAAATTTAATTCATACAGCAAACGCGATACAAACAGGAAATCGCGCGTATAATTTACCATAAACATATAACGAAGCTGCTGATGATAAACGTGACGCCTCGGCGATTTTCCGCGCTCACCGTCGCATCCAAACACAAAAAAAGCCGTATATACTCCAGCCACTATATAGCAAACCACCGTTGATAAATAAAAAAAAAGGAATCGCATCTCCCGTTGCGCAGTTACGAAGTTCTGGCATTTCCTTATGCCACAGCATGCCTTCATCTTCTCTATCTCGCTTCGCGCTATAAATGATAATTCGCCGCAGCGCGCAAATGGCCTATGCGCCTGTCGTACTTTTATCCTCTTCGCATAGCTGAATGGGCAGTTTCATTCGTCATTTTTATCTGTGCGCTCTTCGAGTAATTACAGTACGCACTGGAGGTGCTGCACTTTGCTGAGGTATTGTATCAAGTGTGTACTTAATTGAATACAAATTGAGGGTGGAAGTAAAGGGGTAAAAAAGACTTCTTTTAAGGAACTGTTTTTTTAATTGAGGTATATAAAATTAATATTTTTATATAAATGTTTGATATGTAACCATAAATAAATTTAAATGGAACTGATTAAAATCTATTCTTAAAAGCGAGGTACGATGAGTATTGTTATGCCTTTTCGAGCATTTCTATTGGTTTGCCAGTCGC
>UELX01005323.1:0-14160 GCA_900480035.1 Eupelmus urozonus | reverse complement strand
CAAGAAAAAACGATCGCCCTGATGTAGGTAAAATTTTTTTTCTTTCAAGTTTTTGGAACCGCTAAAGGGATTTTTTTTTGTGGAATTGCTCATATATTGGCAATGCGGTGATACGCAGCAGCAACGGAAAGTGCAATGCGGCAAAGAGCAGCAGCAGCAGCAGCAGGGCTCGGGCGTGGCGCGGATAACTGACCTCGCCGCTTGCGCTCTAGCTACCCCCAGCCGCGCGCGCATATAGTCCCCACCCGCGCGACTCCAGCCAGGAGACACACACACACACACACCGCATCAGCCCTTTCGTCGCGAGCACGCGAGAGCTGCAGTCGACTTTTTGCCCTGCTTCGTCTTTCCCTCTCCCTCTCCCTCTGTCTTTTGTTGCACACACCGGTTACTCGTCTATATACCTCCCCTCGATGAGGAATAGCTCAGGCTGCATGGGCGTAGGTCGCGCACGCGAGGAGAGCCCCGCGGAGATGCGCGCTTGTGTATTTATTTATCTGAAATCTATTTCGGCTGCCGCTCGCTCTCTGTCTCTTGGCTCTCCTTTTGCAAAGCCGAGAGAGCTGCGGTCTTTTTTTTTTGGACGATTTTTTTTTAGGGGGGTTTGGTTGGCTGCAGGTATTGTGGCAGAGTTGGTTAGGGGAGAGGGAGAATGAAATTTGGTTTTTTGTTGCAGAAGGATTTTTTTAAGGTGGGGTATGTGCCTGCGCTGTGCTTTTTTGAGAAGATGGATGGATAGATAATTAGGGATTTTTTCGAATTCTCGGTTTTTTTGCCCGGAGGGTATCAGAATGTTAAATGCAGCGCTTGTCTTGGATTTAATATTATTTTTAGTATTATTGTAGTTATAATTGGGATAAACATTTATATCGTTTTATGTTTTGAAAAAATTTTTTTTAAAATCATTCATATTACCTTCCAAATTTGGATCAAAATAAGTGGACTATATGCATTTGTAATGTGTGTAAAAAGTCCATCAACCAGAATCGATCTGATGGAAAAATGATAAAATTGTTCGAGCGAATTAAATTGCTCTTATAGAACTGTTGGCGCAGTCATTGGAGTAAAAACACAATAAATGAACTGGCAAAATGATATTTCGAGTTTGCGTGCATGAAAATTTACTTCGTCATTGTATTTATCTTTTAATAAATACAAATCTGTTTACAAATTTATACAAATTAAGGAATTATAAATGTTTTACACAACTAACAATAATTCACGTCAACTATTTTCTAATAAGGGTTAAAAATATTGGAAATTTTTTAATTATATTTTAAGTTTATGATCCCCCTTTTTTTCAATATCCACAAGAATGAAGAAATGAAAAAGTGAAACGAAATGCGCGGATAAAAGAATTGTTACTCCAAAGCAAATAATTTAAGCGTAAGAAGACGTCGGTCGTAGTATTACAAGAATCGTACAAGCGAAAGGTTGCACTTCCTGCGCAGCGGCTTCAAGAATTTCACTTGACAGAGACATTTTACTAGACACAGCAGCAGAAAGACTGGTTTTTCTCGTTTCGAACAATCCTCGCGAGGTCCTGATATGACATAAGGAAACACGTTCTTTGCTCAAAACTTGTCTTGAAATTCTCTTAAGTTCACTTTGCTTTTCGTGCAAACGAACTGAAAATATTTCGCCTGCTCTTCAGAAATCAAATTTCAAACTTTTCTTATTTCATTTTAAACTTTCTATCACTAATTCGCACAACTCATCGAAACTCTACATCTTTTTTATCAACTCTAACTCCGCTCTATCTCAAGCACAACAGCCCTCATTTTACCCCACCCTAAAAACAAAAAATTGCAAACTATCTCCAGCCCTCCATCCATCAGCCATCTCTAAAAAAATTCTCTCCCATCAAGCCCCCATCTCTCCGTCCTCACCAAACAGCCGCACCAAAAATCCAGTCTCTCTTGCCCGCGTCTATCCCCAAAGATGCGCTCTCAGTCCCGCAGCGAGCGAGCCGTCATTTATTTATTCATCCCTCGCTCTCGCAGCCGCTCGGCGAAATTCACCATCCCTCTCCTCTATCTGTTTAGATCCCTAGCCTCCTATACATATATACCCACCTGTCTCTTTCCGCACCTTTACACCCACCCTCTCCCTCTCCCCCCACCCCTCTCTCTCTCAACTTCACCGCGGGTCCTTCACCCCCGTATATACAGGCGCGCTTCCCTCGACTCACAGACAGCCGTACCCGCACGCACACACTCGCAGAAAGATCGGCATAGACACGGGGCCGAGAGCGAGAGAGAGAATCAGACTGTCTGGTTGCCGGGCAACCGTTGCACGCGATTCCGGGAGAGCCGCGCTCTCTCTCTCTCTCTCTCTCTCTGCCACGCCGTTATATACGCGGATCTATATAACGAGCCCGTGTGCCAGCGCGCGCTCCTCTCTCCCATATACACACAGAGACGCGCAGGCAGACACTTTGTGCAGCCCGCGACGCGATCGGTTGATTACGCCGGCATCGATTTGTACCGCGCCGGAGAGCGTATATTTCTTTTTTTTTTGCTTTCTTTTGTTTTCGGAGAGAGAGAGAGGTTGAAGCCGGCGATTGATTCGCGACGGGTGTGTAGGCTGTAACTCTCTGCCGCTCGGTGTTACGCGGATTTTGGACGATACCGCTGTATGGGGTGGCGGACGGCAAGGTTATTGCTCTCTGGCGCACCCGGCTGTGTTTGGGATTGGACGCGTTTTTGGGATTTTGTTAGTTTAAGGGGAGGGATGATTTTTAGGGGGGGATTAGAGTTTAATTAGGGATTTTGTAATTTGTAATTTTACGACTGCTGATTTTTCTTCTTGCGATCGCTTTTAAGTTGCTGGTTAAGCAGATGGTTTTTTTCAGAGATGCTGTAAAATGCAATTTGTATTGTAACGATGACAGGGGCGAACGTTGCGGAATCGTGATTAAGCATTTGCGATTGATTATTATAGGTAGACTGATGAGTGTACGCTATTACTAGCCTCATCCTTTTTTGGTATTGTTGATTCAAGCGGAGGATTTCTAGGGTGCCTTTCACTCTAGGCTCGGCATTTATTTGCCATAAAATAATGTAGTTTCCTTTTAATTTATATTGCTTGTTGCGAAAAAGTATGATGCATAGCACAGGTTTCTATTTTGCTAATTAGCGCGTTCTGAAATTAATAAATGACATTTATTTCGACACGAACTAAAATATCTTAGTTTAGTTGTAATGCTAAGTAACTTTTTAAAATTTTTATTCATTTCTGAAACTTATTAAAGTGTTGAATTTTACGTTTTCAATTTGTCTAGAAAAATAAATTCACGACAATTATAATAAAACTAACTCGAACTTAGACTTAGGTGTCCCAATCCTCTCCCTTCCCGAGTCCCCTGAGTCCCAGCGAAGTCTTTCCACACCCGACTGTTTCTACTTATCTATTTCCATCCGCTTACAATACTTTGAAGTACATAAAAGAACCAATGATTTCAATGTTTCCATTTTTAATAAAACATACCTATAAGCTATACCATATCACTCCAGACCATCAAAACATTTACAATTAAAATACACCCACCTTAATCTCTCCCACTAATAACCCATTCCCTTATTTCCCTTCAAACCAACTACACCAACACCCCACTAATCAGATTTCCTATTTATACATTCAAACCAGCATCTGCAGCCTCGACTCGTCACTAGAAAGCTCACTGGTCCAAAAGCGATCCTCCCAGCATTCAATTAATCCCCCGTAAACGTTTAATTCAAGCGTGTACATGCAGCATTCCACTCCTGATTATCGCCTCCCTCTCTAGCTCCTCCAATCCACATTTGCCATCTCCAGACTGCGGCCGCGCCGGCAAAAACAAACAAGCTCCGACAAAAACGCGCCAGCTTTTTCCAGAACGATCTGCTAATCTCTCACGCTCGGTGGCTCGCTCCACGCAGGCGCGAGCCTTGGAAAGCTCGGGAACGGTATTACCGATCGGTTTTTCTTCTCTCGTCGATACACGTATATATACTCGTACAATGAATGTGTGCGAAATGTCCTTAAGGTCTCTTCCTCGTTGCATGGAAATTACACTATGTAGCCGGTCGATCGAACGCGTGCAGTTCTAGATGGATGGCTGTTAAAAAGCCGGTAGACATTCGAAGGGTTTGTGTGTATATATGTAGATAAATTTTTAATTTGCTACGCGCTTGTCAGCTGCAGCGTTATGCGATGCTGAATTTTCGTGTGGTCTGAGTGAGAGAGAAGAAAGCTGCGCTGAAGCTTATATGAAGTATGTATAGGTGTGTGTATGATGTAAAGGCTAGAGTTTGACTTTTTGAATTTGAGATTTTAAGCAGTTTTTAATAGGCTGGGATTAGTGTTTCTGCTACTACCATGAATAGATTCCAGCGAAATTTTGTATATTTTGAAAACGTACATAAAGACCTCTATTGAGATAGAAATGCTTGTTAATATAGAATGAAAAAGCTTTAATGCAGGAGTACCAAATTTTTGCATGAATCCACTCGACTTAAAGGATAATCGCTCGCTCGTTAGGTCGGGCCTACTTATTCTTGTTGCGAGATTAATCAAATACCGGAAATTTATTGGACAAAGTTATAAAAAGCGATTTTTGAAAAAACGTCTTATAATGAATATACTTTTGAGACTGCAACGCGGGAGAAATTGCGCGAGGTTCTTTTATATTGATGAATTGAGAACTAGAGATGAATTGAGGCTTTGGAAGCTGAAAGGGCGCATAGTCAATGCTGTTTAAATGGGCTATGTGCTTTTTTAGTTTCCAGACACTCAATTAGTATTTGTGGAAAATCGAAAATAAATTTGTATAGTTGAATGTCTAATTTGATTTCAAAATTCAAGGGTCTAACCAATACTTCTATGTCAATTTAAAAAAGTTATTGAATTTGTTATTGGATTTGAAAAAAGTTATTGAAATAGCAGCCATTTGATTCCTATCTTATCAATTACAATTAGGATCCATCAAGTACCTATCCAAATTTTATCATTTTGGCCCAAAAAAAAAAAAAAATTTTCTCCCTAACAAGAATCCACTCCCCCATCCCCCAAAACATTAAAAACCCCCCCAAAAAATTTCATCAACCATCACCACAGTCTCAACCCTTCTCCCACACCAACCACAGCAAAACTCACAGGGCAGTAGCTTTACCCACTCAGCAACCTCTCTCCGCTCAACAGTATGCATTCCTTTGTTAGAAACCGATTCCTCGCTCGCTCGTGCGCCTATACAACTGACTCATAACGCGCGTGTGACTCAGGCCTCCGGATCGCCGGCAATGTCCTGAACTCTCCGCGCTCGGGAAGATTCTCGAAGAAAAAAAAAGAAACTAAAGCCGCGCGCTCGCGCGAGTGCATCAGCCCAGAGAGAGAGAGAGAGCTCGCAGCATCGGTTATACAGAAAGGGACTAGCTTTAATTATACACGCGCGCGCGGAGAGCTGCAGCTCTCTCGACGTATAAGGGAAGGGTTAATCCTGTTAGTCATCGGGACAGTGCGCTTATTTTTTGCAAAGCTTCTTTATCTCGAGAAGGAGACGCGTTGCTGGGTTATATGCGGCGCGAGAGAGAGCCGGCCGGAAGGAGGAGAATGCGGGGGAGCGCTAGTAAGCACCGGGGACCTTGGGATATGTGGGAGAGAACGATGCAGTTGGATGGGACGTGATTTTCGAGTGTGCGAGGGGCCTTTGAAGTTTGACCGGTGAAGTGAGGTGGGAATTGTTGGGTATGGATTGGGATGGCTGTGCGGGGGTTGGTATTGGGAGGGATTTTGGAGGAATTTGGGATGATTTGTTGTGGATGGTTTTCGGGTGGGATGCGAGCATGGTTTAGTTGCGATTTTAATTGATGGTGCTTTAGTTTATGAGGAAGTTGATGTGAGTGGGAAAAGGCTTCGTAGTTTCTAGCAGGACTATGTAAATATTGAATATTGAGAGGAAGAGAAAATATATGATGGATCGATGACGAAAGCAGATAGAGAATTCCGTGAATGAGTTGATTATTAAGAAAAAATTATTTAAATCGCTGTTTAAGGTGAGATAAGAGCAAAAGTTAGTATAAAAACATTCAGTTATCCATTTGAGATAAAAATGCACATAAAAATGTGTTAATTTTTTTAACAATATTTACTCTTATCTGTTCAATTAGTCATACACGACTAAATAACTCATACAGCGATATTGAAATAGTCAAAAGAAAAATGAATCATCTGAAGTTCCGAAAATGGAGAAATCAATGACTCATTCCAGGTTTTTAAATTGAAGATTTCATATAATAAATAATTTATAAAGTCCATAATGTATATTATAAAATAATATTATTTAGAATTGTAGTTTGTCATATCATCTCAATGCATTGAATATCTTTCTAAAATATTCTTATTGAAGTTATAAAATTATTGTACTTAAGAATTTGTACCAAATCAAAAATAAAGATTAACTTTTCAAAATCTTCAAATTTTGCTAATAATCTATTTTTTCTTAATAAAAGATAGTAGATATAATCAAATTTATCAATTCTGATTAAAAATAATCGAAATCCAATCAAAAGCTATATTTTACATCCTTTCAATCCATTTATGTACTACAGAACGACCGGTTAGCGTGTATAGAAAGTATCGTAAATGGGTTAATGGGTTAATTAATTCGCCGATGTCAACGCTAATACAGGACCTGCGAAAACAATCAGTTACGTAATCAATGAAAGGCAAACTCATTTTGGCATGTAATGAAATTCGGATCGTTAACTGCGAGTGAATAATGTAGGAAGACTATTCTCGTAAATTATATTTCACTGAAGAAGTCCGGCAATAAATAATTTATAGAAACGTTAATGTTGATATTTAAAAATGATTGAATTTTTATTATATTCCGTTTTACACGTCCAACAAAAAATACATTATACGTATATAACAAGATAAGTTATATTTATCAAGAAAGCACCAACATTTATTACTTAATACATCATTTTATTTTCAATGAAGTTTACCTAAGCATTTAAAATTCGCAGAGTGTACATCGAGAATTTTAATAGAGCGCATATAGGCCTTATCTATTTACAACAGTAAATTCGATGAAATGTTTTCGATGAATTAGGTGTAGTATTAATTTTCATTAAAAATAAACATACTTGTTTCAACCCTGCCGTAGATAAACCCATTTGGATATATATAAGAATACAAAATGACAAAAAATAGAACTTTAGTGATATTCAGGATTACAAAAGTAAATCAGATTATTCCTCAGCTGGGAGCGTGTATATCAATTTTGAAAAATTTTGGGCACCGAACGCATATAGCGGAAAAAGCCCTGTGAACGCATATCTGTTTGATATATTTCTTTAAATCTTGTTAAAAGATGAAAATATCGGATGATTCGAGCTACGCTATATTCATTATTAAATCTGCAGCATTTTTAGTTATAGGTAACTTATGTACGGAACCCAATACTTTTAAAGTTTGTTATGTGATTTCCGAAAGAGGGCTCGAATTATTGTTTATTTATCGAGTCGAAATAGTATAGAAACCATTGTATTAAGACAATTTATAAATTTCAATCGCGTTTTCAAGATAAAACGTAACATCCCTCTTAAGAAAATTGAACCATTCATTATTATAAATAGTTTTTCATATATAGTAGTTAAAATCAAAGCTAAGATATTTTAAGATTTTTATAAAAACGTATATAACGCTTTTTTTGTCAATTCTCTATAAACTATAAGACAGCTTTTTCTTTTTTAATGAAACATATTCATAAAAACACGTTTCACTTTTTAAGTTAAAAAATAGCTTTTAGAAAATGGCAAGTGCATTTCTCAAAAAATTGAAAGTTCTATAGATTCACTTTTGTGTAATACCTATTGATGATTTCTTAATAACTGTATACCTGAAAATCAAAAAATGACAGTTTTTAAAAACATTCTATATTTGGTTTAAATAATATTTTAGATTTACGTAATTTCAATAATAAAAATAAAATTGAATAAATGTATAACCAATTATTTCATTTTCTAAAATTTTGCTACCATCCAATAGCTTTTAGAATTGTATAATAATATTTACTTATGTAATATTATTTGAAAAGTGATTTTTAAGACTTATAAATAATATGAATACACTTATATAATAAACAATTAAGAAATTTTTAAGTAAATAACAACTTTAGCGTAATTAATAAAAAATATTTAATTTAAATAAGTCATATGCAATATATTTGTTGACCTCAAATAGTTCCCGAATTTATTCCCTTTATTGTAATAAGCATGTAAAATAATTAAAAAACATTATTTGCATTCACTCATTTCATCAGTGTGCAATATGATACAATAAAAATAAATATTCTCCTTTTTTCAAAAATAATTTTATAGTTTTGGTATAATAAAAGAAAACATTTTTTATATATACATTTGATTATGTTTAGTTATACTATTTATAGAAAAAATAATTTTATAATATATACAAAAAAGTAAAATTATGTTTAAAAAGGTTGTTGCAACCAATTAAATTATTTATCTTTATGGTCATTGTGTACAACAGAAGTTTGCTATCATAAAAATTATAATGCTATTCCAGTTATGGTTAATTTGATGTGTTTTGAAGATAATACTCTAAAAATAGATATCAAATTTATTTTTATTGAAAATTAAAATTATTATTTTGATATAAAACAATTAGTTTTTGTTTGTAACATTGAAAACTTTTTTCCTTAATTTCAGTTCTCATTTAAAATTTTATTTTTAAGTCATCTTTAAATTGGCATATTTAATTTATATTTATTCAAGAGTTTTGGCAAAGTACAATAAAGTACAATAAAAATCAGCACTTAAGTAAGGTAATACACCTATTTTCAAATTATAATTTTCTTAAAAATAAAATTATGTTGATACTTACTGATTTAAATATGTAGAAATTTAAATACAGGATTACTAATTTTCCCCATAGATTATCATTTTACTTTTATTCAAATATATAAACAGTAGAAATAAATTGTAGTTACCTGAAAAATTATTATTTCATTAAAATATATTTACTAAATAATCGATAAAATTTTAATATATGTGTATTAATTATAATCTCTTTCCTGTTTTTGACTTTCTTTTTTTGGCATAGTTTTTGATCGATTATCTCTATATGAGAATTGTACTTGGATGTCATCATTTGTAATATTTTTATAAAAAAATGTATTTCACATAACGTCCAATATACAGTCAAATAAATACTCAGTCTCCAAATAGGTAATTCAGCTGCTGCTTCTACAAATAATACAAATATAGAATATTAATAATACATGTTAAATGATTGCATTACCTATGTACATTAATAAAAAACATAAATTACACTTCATAAAATGGACTTGAAATCACTGTGCCTGATAAGTCGAACATCATCTGCATTTATCGTTTGTCTATATATAAGAAATTAAACTCAACTTAAATTTGTCCTATCAAATTGTTCTTTGTGACTAAATCTGGCTGAAAATAGTACGGCTGACTTTAGTTACAGTTGTAAGAATAAAATAATATTTATATTTTCAAATTATTTGAATACTTACTTTAAAACCATTTTAGATTTTTTTTTTCCAAATAGAAGCTTGCCAATGTTCATTCTTTTAATGCAGTTGTTCTGTATATTTCTTTAGATTTTCCCTTTCCCAAGATAATAAGATCGTAATCAATCAGGTACATCTATAGTAACAAGAAATAACTATAAATATAAAATTTATAAGAATTGTATATATTTCTATATTTATATTTTGTAGTATTATTTCTATATGAATTATTATTTATTTTTACAAGTTTTATAATCATCAAAAGCTTTGTGTTATTTGGTTTATGATCCATTTTTCTTTTATATTTAATTTATCTGTTCTCAAATTTTAATGAGTAAACAAATAAAAATTTGTAATTCTATAAACAAATCTAATCATTAGGATTAATTCAATTTAAATATGCATGTACTACAAGCACTGATTGACTTTGCTTTTGAGGTTAAGTATTTTTTTTCACTGAAGTAATTTATTCTCACTTTTCCAAATAATATTAATAATTATTTTGAAATACCTTGAAAGTCTCTAATATGATCATATTCTATTCGTACAAATTTTCAATAAAAATTCATCGTCAATTTACCTATTCTTGAAATTTCTTTAAGTGCCATAATTCCAGAAAATTTTCTGCGTTCATACTTAAATTTTGCTTTTCTGCTAATATTTTCTTGAAGAATTTTAATATAGAGCTTCTCGTCACCGTCAAATTTATTATTCATTTTTTCTGTTTTGATTTTTTTTCTTTCCTTTTCTGTTTTAATTGAAAGATTCAGAAATGAAAACAAACTGCACGGTATAGCAGTTGACTACAGTGATTCGAGCCCAGCGCCATCTTACCATTTCAGTGCAAGTGTCCTCAAGCAGTATCCAGTATATGGTATAGTGGTATATTTACTTTACTTTCCGGTAGTTTCAAAATTTTTCCACCAGGTGAAATTTCTACAGGGTTTTTGGCGCTACTGTCAACCAGTATTCTCCAATCTCTGGCTCCAATTTAAAACATATATACTTGTCAAAATCGTATAGTATCGCCGAAACATCACGATTTATAACTAACGTAGCAGAGGAAATTTGACTACTACTTTAATATCTTAAAACATTTTTTAAATTCTATTTTAGGTACGTAATTATCTAAATTTTGACCTACTAATATAATTGACAATTACTGAATAGCATCGCGCTGTTTAGATTTAAACTATATAATAAATTTGGGTCGAATTAGTATTTGTTATTTTTGAAAAAGAAGAAAAGACATTTTTTTTTTAATAATAAGTTTAAAAGTCTTAAGTTTAAAAATGACGTATTAAAACTAGCTAGACAAGTTCTATATTTACAACTTTTTCATTTTTCTATAAGTGATAGTTGTACAATTAGATTTGTTCTTTTTTTAAAGATACTATACACAATGAAATACTTTTCGTCAATGTAAATATTTCTCGATGTAGTTATATTTAGATTTAAATAAATATTTATCCAAAATATATAACTCAATTGCATAGTCAAGTAAAATTTTTCAACTATTATTTAAAATGAAGAAAAAACCAATTAATAATTTCGGCTAGACAAAATATAAAGCTTGGCTACGCTTGTACATTTTAGTTTTTCAATATTTTCAGCACTTCCACCAGAATGAAAAAAAAAGTCATCCAAATTTTCTCGAAAATAAATTGATAATTAACAAACACAGCAACTTTCTACAAAGTATATTGTATATATCATATATATACGCATGTAAAATTCGTACGCACATACTTACTAACTAAAACAAACTCGGAATACTTTGAAATACAGTAAACGGGGAGGACCGAGCAGTCAGGTATAAACCTGACTTTCATACCTGTCTTAATTAATATACTCAGGACAACAAAGAAAGAACTTTAGTCTGTCACGGGCCTCTAAGGAGTGTAGTTGCGTCCTCAATAAATTTTGAAGTTGAAAAATTTACTCCCGTTTCACTGAAGCTCGAACCCAGAGCTTCATCAACTTGTTTCAAAGCGCTGAACAGGATAGCAAATTTGCGTGAGATTTGAAGAAATTTTAATTTCAAAAATCGATTCGGTGTTATTGGTGTAAACATTATCAATCGCGAATTATCGCCATGAATAGCTCCGCGCCGAAAGCAGTAATTGTCGAGCAGCCTTCGAGCAAAGGAACGCGATTTAGGTACGAATGTGAAGGTCGATTCAATAACAATATTTACGGAGCAAGCGGCAAAAATTCATACCCAACGATTCGAGTAAGTATTTCAGTTTTATTTGAAAATAACTTGTTAGTAATTACAAATAAATTATTTAAAATGTACGCATGACAATATTAATATTTAATTTTAAAACAAAAATTAATGCCGCTAAAAATACATATTAATACAATCGAATAGACAGCACCGAGACAATCACTAATTAAACTAATAAAATATTTATTTTCCAGGTACTGAATTACAGAGGCCCTCTGTCTATATTTGTTTCTTGCGTAACAAAGGACCCACCCTACGCACCTCACCCGCACAAATTGGCTAGTGGCAACGACATTCACGAGCACGGTATATGTTACTTTCGAGTGCCGAGCAACGAGCACGATATTTCCTTTCAAAATCTCAGTATCCAGTGTACAGCTAGGAAAAATGTGACTGCGTCCCTCGAAGAAAGAGAAAAGGCTCAAGTTGATCCTTACAAAAGTAAGTCAAGTGTATTATCTGCTGTATAGTCTGTACGAATGTATTGTACTTATTTCGTGAATCTATGAAAATTAAAAAAAAGGTTTTGAAATTGTTTTTATAATATACTAACGAAATTTCTAAAACGTTTAGCCATATATATTTTGAAATAATAAATTCTTGTTTATTTAATCTAGCATTTTTGATAATTTGTTTTCATTTTTAAATTTCAGCCGGATTCAAGCACAAGCTGACGCCAAGAAGCATCGATTTAAATTGCGTTCGACTCTGTTTCCACGTAATCTTGGAGAGCGGTAACAAGAGGATTCCCTTGGAGCCCATCGTTTCCGAACACGTCTACGATAGAAGTAAGTACCTATTCACATACTTTCCCTGAATCCTGATTCACCATTGATTCATCTCTTATACTTTCTACGTATTTTCGTAGAAACTGCAGCCGATCTGAAAATCACCTGGATAAGTCACAAGGAGGCCGGGGCATCAGGTGGTGTGCTCATCGGCATACTTTGCGAAAAAGTATCAAAAGGCGATATTGAGGTACGATTTTATGACGAAGATAACGGCTGGGAAGCCACTGCTGACGATCCTAAAATTTTCAAACAGGTAACATGTCAGAAGAGATATTTTATCGTACGCTATTAAGGAAATATGTTATTTTATTTCTTTTTTTGTTTTATCGCAGGTGGCATTAATTTTTAATTCTCCGGAGTACAAAACTAAAGATTCGAAAAACTTAAGCGAACCGGTAAATGTCAAACTTCAGTTGAGGCGTATTTCAAACGGAGAAACTAGTCCATCGATTCCTTTCCGATTTTTACCGATGTCATATGGTAAAGTTGCTGTTATTGAATTTGTAATTAATAACGCTGGATTTAATTTTTTAATGATTAATAATTTTATGTCAAAATAGCTGAATTCGTCATAAGAATTGAAATTTTACAATTTTAAAAAGATAATTACTATAAAAAATTCATTTAATCTTACTTTTTTTAGGTGGTGACGATCAAGAAACTGAAAACATGTTAAAAAGAAAAAGAAATAAATCTGCAGGACCAAGCGGTGATAAGATTAGACAACTTCAAGCAGAAGTTGCATCCCGTAAGTCATTAAGTTAATTTCGTTAAAATAATTATAAAATTAGGAAAATATTTTATTTTACTTCGAAATTCTAACAATTTAAATGGATAGTTTTTGAAATTTACTATTCTTTGTCACAATCTATAATAATTATGTAAAATTAACAAAATTTTTCGTGCATTAATTAATAATAAATTTTTCATGTTTTAGATCCAGATTTTAAGAACTTAGTTCATTTTAATAAAATGAACATGGAAATGGAACCTGGAGTGTCGCAGTCACCTATCCTAAAAAATGTTGAAACAAAGCCTTGGGAGTTACCTCCGAGAGAATCTGCAAATATTCAGCAACAAATAAACACTTTTGTGAACGTATTCAGAGATAATGAAGGGAGATATTCGGTACGTAATTCTCCAATAGTCAACCAACATTACAACATTCAACCTACATCGGTGAATGAAACGCCAAAACCAGAATCTGAGCAGCAAGAAGAAAAAGATTCTACTAATACCTTTAGTTTCGGTAAAATTAATTATTCTAAACTTAAATTTTTAGCATATATTATAATAATATAGATAATAATGTTACAATACTGCAATTTATTTTTTTAAAACAAATCATTTTTATTTTTGCATAACAGAATGCTGGCTGGCAGATTTAAAAGAAGTTTTCGGTACAGAACCGGTTACAAACAATTGTGATTCCACGAACGTTAACAAAGTAGCACTAGAACCAGATAATAACCTTTAGAGGGCCGGGATTTGAGATGGCATATCCTCCATAGAAAAGTGGTAAAAAGGTATCTTATATCATGGATTGGTCATTGACAAAGTGCCCATCATAGGTCGAGCCACTATAGTGGTTTTCC
>UELX01005322.1:0-14162 GCA_900480035.1 Eupelmus urozonus | reverse complement strand
GCGCTAGAGAGTTAGAACTGAGCTAACGGACCTCCCGCGGGATCGCATTAAAACTTGTAATACACAGCCGGGATATTCCGCTTATTCGGCACGACGGAGAGCGAGTCGGGCTTTATAACAAGTCAGCAGTAGCTGCCGGACGAGTCGGCCGAGTGCTTTTGGCTGATGAATATTTCAGAGGGCGAGCTGAAAAATCCGGAGTGCGAAGTGCGTTTTGGAGAGCGATGGGCCAAGGGCGCTTTTGGAAATCGTAGGAAAGTGGGAGTTTGGAAGGGAAGTGATAAATCTTGAAAGATAAAAAAATGAGGGGTTTTTAAAATACTTGATGATACTCTCGGTTCTGTTTAAAAACCTCTTGAGATTTTTAAATAGCGCTGAGAGTATCGTTAAATATTTAAAAATTTTCTGATGTCGTTGCACTATTTAAAAACCGTGGAAAAGGTTACTTTTAAAAGATTAAAAAAGAGCTGCCAATTTATGAGGCTACCTCAAACTTAATCTAAGCATGAAAATAAATATTTGGATAAAAAATTAAACGAATTTTATAAGTAAAAACTTACGTATCTTCTCAAATTTTTTCTAACTAGAACCCCTGAGATTTGGGTCACAGGTTGATAAAATTTTGAAGTTTCCAATAAACTAAATGAAAAAAAGGTAAAACAAGCTTTAAGTTACCGCTTTTGGAATAAAGAATTGATAATTTCGATAACATTGTGCTTGTTTGAAGTTGAGCTACAAAAAAATTTCGCAAGTCGGTAATTAGATTACTTTTAGTACACTTTTGTTGCTCAATTTTAAACAAGCGTTACTTTTGTCCAAATTATCAATTCTTTATTCTCAAAACGGCAATTCCAAGATCGTTTTTACTTGTTTTATTTTATTTAGTAGAAAGGATTCTATTTAATAGCTTATTAATCCGACGTAAAAATGAATGCAATGTTATTTCTTAGCCTCTAACACTTTTAAATGGGTAAATTTCTACTAGAGTAAAAAGGCGTTAGATTGTATAATTTCTACTTTGTTCATTTTTTCGACAACACCCAAATTTCAAGCAGTCTCCTAAAATACACTAAAATATAAAAAAACAAAAATACACTTGTACTACCAAGAAATTACTAATTTGAAGCTAGATTTTAACAAATCAATTAATACTAACAACTCGAAAACCACCTTTTTCTCTCATTCTTGACAAATTCTCCAACCTATGAATTAAAAAACAACCCTCACCCAAAACTCCTCAAAAAGCAACGCTGAAAAAATCCCTCCTAAACCTCTCCACGCCTCATCTCAACGGCGCATATAAGTTCGCGAAGCTCTCGAGTATCCGCGCGTGCGTTCGTCTTTCACGATTCATTTCGCCGAGGCCGCGCGCATTCACGTCTTGTGCAAAGATGCGCGCTCTTTGGCTGAGTACGTGAACGCGCACTGAAACGGGAGAGGAAAAACAAGGCGATATCTCTCCTTCCCTTTCTCACGTAAGCGCACTTTTAGCGAACTCTAATGAAGGCCTTTCCCCGAGTCTAAGTTGGCCCCTCGCTCGTCTCGACGTTGAACCGCTTGCAGGAGGATGGAGATGTAGGAGAGGCTGGTTGTTTTATTTTTTTGATGAATATCGGGTTTTTGAAAGCTCTTTTGGAACTTGAGGAGGAGAGTGAAGAGAACGTTTCGAATCTGTTTCTAATTTTAATTAATATCTTTGCTCGTTAAGAGGGTGTTGTAGTTTCCGGCCTAGTCTAGTTTTAATTCTTGAAACGTTTCTTTGCAATACATCGATTGATTTTTATTCCAAATTTCGAAGTATCTAGAATTATTAAATAGAGAAATAATTTTAATTTATAATAAAAATATGTGTTCTTATCTGTTCTTATTTAATTTTTATTTTTAAAAATTTTCTTTTAAATAAATCGGTCAAACTCAAGTTTTGCTTACGTCTGAAGGTTTTGAAATACCAAATATTTTATTTATAATAAATAAATGATGCGCTCTTACAGACCCCAAACCCTACTTAAACCCAAAGAAACGATCGATCTTCCAATAAACTCTTCAGATCCACCATCAAAAAAAAAAAAAAAATAAAAATCCCAACCGATCTCAAATCCGCATTATTATCTCCCATCCGTCCGTGCCCACCGCGCTCGCAAAATTGAAAATATTTTCGCGAAAAAGGGTGGAATAAAGCGCGCGCACGAGGGGCCGCGCGGAAAGAGAAGAATGGCCCGGAGAACGAGAGGTCAGCCGGAAAAAGTGCGGCGCAGTGCCTTCGGTCCGAAAGACGCCGACGCGTAATGAGGAAACGAGAGAAGCTCCGGCCTCGCAGCGCGTCTCCCTCGTTCGCCTTTTTTCTCTTTCGCGTTTCTCTCCTCTTTTTTTCCGCGATCCCCCGGCGTTTTCATCCCCCTTTTGCGACGTGTGTGCGCAGCGACAAACGCGCGGCTCCGCGGGCTGCCACTCGAAAAACTCATCAGTGCTCCTGGTCTCGCTTTCTCCTGCGTTGTACCCTTCTTGGTTTTTTTTTTTAGTTCGTTTTTCTGACTTCCGATTCTTTCATTGTGCTTGGATTTTGCAGTTTTTGAATGTTAATTTAATAAAAACTATTAAATTGTTTATAATACGGGATATGTTTAACACTAGAGCCTGAAAACCACTTGATTTTAAAATTATTCGATTACTCTAAATAAAAAATCTGTATCTTCTAAATTTGAACACGAGAGTTCTTTTATTTAGAATTATTAAGCCATTAATCTTGTTTTTATTCAGATAAAAAATCAGGTCGTATTTTACAGATGAATACATCCGAATCAAATAAATCATATTGTTTGCTAAAATTAACATAAGTAGATAAAGAAGTTATGGGGTCAGACAATCAGAAGAAAAAAGTTTTACATTTATTCATATTACTTTTTAAAACTATAATTTATTATTTGACTACTTTTAAAATTAGCAAAATAATAAAAGTTTTAACTGTTATAAATCATAACACTAATTTTTTAAGATAATTACACCTAGCGGCTTCTTATTTCCTGCTTTTATGTTAAATATATAGAGCACTATTTTATTTTTATCGCTTTTCATTTTATTTACTTTACATGTTTCACTGCTTCTATTTTCGACTGTGTATGTCACTTTTACAATATACTGTAACACCGCAGCTCTGAAGTGCTGATATTGACTGCACTGCGAATACGATGAAGTTTCGAGGACAGCAAAAACGAGGAGAATTATTGTGTGTCGCAAAATTTAATGTCTTTTTCTACTAACGTTCTCAAACGCTTTTTATCTAATCATAATTGATCATGAATTCATTGTTAAAAAATCATCTTATGTCATCTTTTTGTGAAGTTTATACATTTAAAAATATCTTTATACTTTAAAATATATAATATTATTATACTTTAAAATATAAAATAATTTTATTGTATACAGTGTGTAAATAAACCGTAATTCAGACAACTTATTTCTTTTAAATTTACACTAATATATTACTTTCGTTACACAAGCTTTAAGACATTTCCTTGCTTGAAAAAAAAAATTAGAAATAATAACTTAGTTGACGATGTTGCTTATTACGTTAGGATAATATCACTCAAAATCCAACATGAACTAATTAATTATTTAAGGCGCGTAAAACTACCATTTCTGTTTTTTTCTTGTTCTAACGTGAACTTATTTAAAGAAGATTTTTACTTAATCTTATACATACATTACTAAAGTGCAACATAAATATCCTCCATTTCCATTTGAAAAGTATCAAAAACCCTCTCTGCGAAAGCTAATTTGATAAAGCCCCACAGCTTATTCTCATTCAAAAGAAGAAAAAACGAAGCACACGCAACAAAACGTAGCTCAGCCTTCAACCCATAAATAGCTCATAATCCCGTCGTAAATGAAGCATCGGCTCTCGCTGCGGAAATGCAATATTCAAAAGTAAGCGGGATGCGCGCTTAAAAGTAAAAACAAAAGCACATATATACACGACGTAAAGCGGCTCTCTGTTTCGCTTTTCCGTCTCACGGCTATTTACAACGCAAAAATACAAGGATCAAGTGGACTCTGAATGCGTGGCCTCGTCAAGTGCACGTAAGAACGGGAGAGGAAACGTATTCGCGGCAGGACGCGGAATGGTTAGTTAAAATCCACGCGCCGTTAATCCGCCGGTCTATACACGGTAAACTTTTCCCTCTTTCCGTGTATTTCTGCCTCCCTCCTTTTTTTTTTACTTTCCTTTCTTATATTTCGCGAGGAACACGGAACAAAAAGAAAAGAGAAAGAGAGAGAGAGAGCCGGGAATAGGTCTGTCTTCGTTACGTGTACGAGGGGGAAAAGCCGCGGAGAGTTCTATAAGAGTGAATCTTCGAGGACTGCGGCTGAGTTATAAACAAAAAAGGAAAAAAGGTGCCGAGAGAGCGAGGCGATACGCCGTATCGGCCGCCCGTACGATGGGGTTGCGCGCAAGTGTGCATTAGCTCTCTTTTCTCTCCCCCTTTTCCTCGCGTACGCTCGGAAGCTGTAGTTAAGGTGGCTTCACAATGCTGAGTTTTTGTTAAATATTTGCGACTTTGAATGGAAATTATTTCTTTGAATGATGTATTATAATTTGTTCATATACTTTAACTTTTTAATACTATTATCAAAATTATAAGGGTTTTTTAAAATGGTAATTAATCATTTTACAAAAAATAATTTCATTAGAAGATTTTTTATTAGCTATGTACTGTAAGGAACGAATTAATGGTTGTTAAGGATTGCGAATGCCTTTAATCTTCTCGCCAAAACGAATTATTTGATAGCTTAGTACTTTGATATACCACAAGACTCTAGTCAAGGGAATTCGTACTTTATGATAGTTAATCCTATTATATACACTTAAAGCGATTCTAAAAATCCGCCTTAGAAATTCCTGCTTTGTTTTTCAAACATCTGTTCACCAAAAATTTAATTATTATAGAAATTAGATAAGAAAGAAAAATGATTCAAAATCAATTTAATTATTCAAAATATCATAAATAATAAGCAATCAAATCATGTATTTGAAATTTATATTTTTTTGATAACTGACATACAGAACATTTATCGTAACAAAATATGAAACTAATTAAAATAAAACCTAGATTTTGCTAAATCGACGTTCAAGAAAACAAATAAGAAACTTTTTCTAATCAAGCGCACCTCTCGAAGGACTCGCGCCAGTGTGAAGTGAGCCGAAGGCCAAAGCGAGAGGGAAAGAGAGAAAGCCGAAGAGGCCGAGGCGCGCGTGCGAGGGTGTAGGTGTTGGTATACGCGAGAGGCTCTCGGCAATTTTCTCTCTCTCTCTCTCTCTCTCTCTCTCTCTCTCTCTCTCTCTCTCTCTCTCTCTCTCACGTTCGCCCTCGAAGCGAGAATACGAGGGTCCTCCATCCACAGAACCGCTCGCTCGCGTGTGTGTAGGTGATTCTATAGAGCATGGCTGGGTCTCGGGGCGTGGCGCGCAGGCGACGCTCGCGTCCAATGGGAATTCAGATAGAGAGAGTGAGAGAGAGAGAAGAGAGAGAGAGAGAGAGAGAGAGAGAGAACGAGGACTCCGCAGGGCAGCAGCGGCAAAGGACAATGTACACCGGGCTCTCAAGCGAGAGAGCGAGAGATATTCTCGCGGCGAGAGCCCCCCTCTGACACAAAGAGAGTGAGAGAGAGCGCGAGAGAGAGAGACGGAGTGGAAGTCGAACGCGAAACCCGAGGGAGCCAATAACAAGGGATGACGGGGAATAGGAGCGAGTTGCGGAGAAGAAAAAGGCGCAGGGAATCGCGCGCGCGGCGCACCGGCTAGTTGTCGTCCTTTTGCGGGGCTAAAATGAAAATTCTTTTGATAAGAGCCCATGGCCTGCTCCCTTTTTCGAGAGGGATGAAGAGTCGCGGGGATTTCCGGGAGAATTGCCTTTCCTTTCCCTCCGCTCTTCGATGAGGGTGGATCGGTCAGTGGTTTACTTGGGAATGGAAAGTCAAAATTGATTCGGATTCGAAGTTGGCTCGAGTGTTTCGTTATTTTCAACGGAAAATGTAGTTTTATAAAAACGAGAGTTTTTAAAACTTTTTTTTTTATAAAATAAGTGTTGCGTGCGATCATCGCAAATTAACGTTCAAAATTTTAATTATCATCATGTCTTGCTGATTTCAATCCCGAACTTCTGACCTGATTCATATTTTCTCTAAAAGTGAAAATTCAAATGTAGCAGCATTATAAAATCTGAAAATGATATCTGTTAATTACTTTTTAACAATTAGGAAATGAGGCCACAGTGAACAGCGGGTTAAACCGAATACGTTTTATTTACGTACACGGGTGCTGCCACCTATTAGTATTAGTTGCAAGAGTCACCCTTACCAGTTACAGACGAGATTAGCATCGCATAGAAAACATCATATGTTTAAAAATAACTTAAAATTTACATTGTATACTTAATTCTTTAGAATGTAAATTTTTTAGTTATTTTATAACAAATAACGTATTTTTCCTTTTCTTTAATAAGTTATTACTAAATTATCTTTAAAAAATACGTATGGATAATTAAGCTCTATTTTTATTTATGTATATAAAAATTTACATAAAATTACCGAAATACTATACCAAAATATAATCATAATAGCAACAAATTTTTTTTCGAGAAAAAGTTCTGCTAAGTGATTTTTTTCGCTTGCCTTAAAATTATCTATAGATAAACAATAGTTATGATTTTACTGAAGAACATTTATATAAATATATATATAATTATATATATAATTTTACACAAAGAAAAAAATGTTGGAAAAGTTACTTGACTATTTTAAGAAGCAGTAAAAGGCTGTAAAAATAAAAAAAAAATGACTAACTTAGTAATATTTTATTACACTTTTAGTAAATCATCATACATTAATTTCTAATAAAATTAACTATAAATGTTATAAGATTTTCTAAAAAGTATAGTAATTTTCTATTTTTTAACAGTCTATAATAATATCTTAGTATAATAATAAACAGTTTAATAATAATGTTTCTTAAATGTAGAATATTTTTCTTTAATCATTATTATGATTACCTATTATGATGTAATTCAAAAAATTGATGTAATGACGGTTTCATAATAGCAATGTACACCTATATCTAATGGCATAAAGTAAAGTATAAATAATACGGAAAAAAAATCAAAAGTTTATAGATAGTCCACTTATATTGATACAGTATAGACTTACAGATGCTCAAAAGAATGTGTATTATCTTGTGACTGTTTTTTGGAAGCCAATTACAAAAAAGCGTTGCCTTGCATATTCTTGTATACTATTTTCTGTTCTTCAATTAAATCAATTAAAATTCAATTTTTATTTGTTAAAATCAATTCAGTACAGAAAGAATAAAAAAAATATTCATATTTTGATTTTTTATTTTTATTTTTTATCTTGATTTTAAAAGTCGATATTTCACGGTGAAGTTGAATTTACACGCTCATCAATTAGCCCAGTTTTCAAACACGAGATTAAAATTTGTAACATGTTATCATCTCCGTGAAAAGTAGCTTTAATTTAAATGAGTGCAAAATGTTATTTTAAAGTTATCGATGCATTCTGTAATTGAAAATATTTTGCATTCGTATAATTTAAAACCAAATCGAGAAAATGACTGAATTTATCGTGAGCTTTCACGCAATGTTGATTAATGTGATACTGTTTGTTTTACGTTAAAATAATTATGAAATACAAACGCATTACAAGATATATAATGACACTCATTTATTTAAATTGAAATATTTATAACTTTTATGCGGTAAAGCTCGTTAATCTTACTTTGATTCAAAAATACGTATTACTATTTTGAATTCATATATTAAAAGTAATAAATAATACTATACAATTTTAAGATTCTAAAAAATTACTAATATCACTTTAGTTATTTTTGTACAAAATTAGGTCTTTAATTGTTAAATATTTAATAAAATCTTTTGAGCATATTATTAAAACGTTATAATACATAAAACAGTACAAAGTGACAGGAATATATTAGAAGATGATTCAGTTTGCTATAAAATGTATTCAAATCTGAAGTAAACTTACCGATTTTTCTAAATTTTCAAATCATCAATTTAAAATTACAAAAGAAAAACAACTTTGTAAACATACATTATAAATTAATAAATATGCTTAAACATATAAATCCTATTCACTATATCACCAGAATCACTAACCACCTATACAATATCAGGGCCGCGTCCGATTAGCCTTCCCAGTCGTTCGGAAATGAAATTCGTATCTCGGACTTCTGCTAGCGTCACGGCGCATTATGCATTTACACGCACAGACAGAGAGAGAGAGAGAGAGAGAGAGTCGGCGCTGAACGCCGCGGCTGCAGAAGGCCGCGTCGGTGGTCTCATTAAACGCGGCATCTATATATGAGCTAGAGCGCGCGTAGTCGTCGTCGCTGCGTAATGAGAGCCGGTTAATTGGAACGAGGCGACTCGCGACGACGAGGAGGGAGAATGGGAAGCGAGAGCATTGTGGCGCCGGTTTGTATATCGTCCCTCTCCCTCTTGCTCAGTCACTCTCCGCCAAGCCGGAGACGAGAGCTGGAATCCTGGAGGAAATGGCGCGAGGGTGTGCTGGATTGAATGTTGCGGTGGTTTGGCGGAATGGGGATTGTCATCGTGGGAAGTGGATGTTAAAGTGCAATGTGGTGGGGTTTGTTTGGTATGGAGGGGAGCTTTAATTTTGAAAATTTTTTAATGATTTAAGTTGGCGGGATTAATATTTTTATTGCAAACGCAGTACTTTTCTTTGTATATTGTATTTTATGTCGTATTATGAGTTCAGGATACTATCATGTGTAAGTGTATACGTTTATATCTAGCCGAATAAAAAATCAAACAAAGCCTCAATCTCCTGATTATTAATGCAACTTTAGTTATTACTTTCTTTAGCTCTTTATTAAGGATTCACAAAATTTGAATAATTAAAACCAGCTAATTAATTTTCTATTCGAATATATACATAATTTAGATATATTCCTTCCACTTTTGTATTTATAACAGAAAAACTTTTAAAAATAATGTTTAACCTAACTTAATGTCCTATATTTTGTAAAAAAAAAAATAATAATTTCATCTGATAACATTTAATATGATTGATACTGTAATAAACGAATATCGTATAGCTGCATAAGCAATTCTTAATATAAAACAGAAAATGTAGAATTATTCAACTATGTAAAGTAATCTGTTGAGCCGTGAGTGAAATGCGAAAAAACAACAAATCTATCCGCTCTTGAACAATGGAAATTCATAATACGCCTGAGAGAAAAACACATGTGCAAAAGGAGACGAAACGTGCTAAATGAACAGCGAGTCAGAGCATCCTGACTCTCTCCCTCTTTACAGTGCATTTATGTATATTCTTACTATGTATGTGCACCTATGTAGATACATATACGCATGCATTCTAGCAGCACGCTTTTTACTCTTGCGTCGCGCCTATATTTTTCTGTCCACTCGTTTTCTTGGTTTATCTTTTTTCAAGTTTTTCTTGACTCCTTTTTTTTATTTACAATGTTCCGTCTTTCTCTCTCTCTCTCTCTCTCTCTTTCTCTCTCTCACTTTTGGATCCAACATTTAATGCGCTGGAAAAGTCCGCAGAGAGCCTGGAATTTACTTCGGGCAAAAAAAGAGTTTTTCTTGTTTGGGGATTAAAGGATCAGCGTGCAATTTTTATATCGTCAAAATAAACCTTGGTAAGAAAGTTCCGAGAGCAAACGCAATGTTATTGTTTAGTCAAATAACACTGCTTTTCTTACACTTAGTTATCGTAATTTTATATTACTTATAATTACATTTAGTAATTAATATCTTTAATTTGTCTTAAAATTAATAAGGATAACGCCGATTTGTAAAATAAAAAAAAATCATTCTTTAAATTAGATATACGTTTTAATCTTTAACATAAGTAGATACCTTCCAAGAAACTTTAGCCATTATTATGTAAATTCATCGTTTTATATTGATTTTCAATTCATTAAATAAAATAACTTAAATAAAAATATTTTGAAAACTTTGTTGTGATTCTTCTGAAATCTTTGAAAAAATTGTAATTAATTTTTAAAAAAAGTATCAATTTTTACTCAAACGTCTACTAACAAAAATTTATCACAAAGTTTTTATAATCCCAGTTAAAAAATCATACAATAAATCTAAATAATTATCTGTTAAAAACAAAAAAAAAAAAGAATATTATGTATAAGAAAATCGAGCAGAAAAAAGTCAGCATTACAAACAGAAAACAATCTCTCCCCCAAACTCCCACAACAATTTCACCGCGTTTCCACGCGCTCAACCACGTCATATCTGCGCAACTCCTCCAACTTTAATTTACACAATACCTCGGCTCGCTAACCAACTGCGCCTCTCTAGTCTACCATTTCGCGACTCGCGAAACAATGCGCGCAGGGCGCAACTAGACTCTCCGCGCGCGCCATCGTAGTTTCGCCTTAACCATGGTGTGTGCGCCGTGTGCATCACCGCCTCCTCCTATACTCTGCTTCTCCGCGAGAAAGCCATCATCCTCTCTCTCCTCTTTCTCTCTCTCTCTCTCTCTCTCTCACACACACACATAAACATCTCTCTCTTGGTTTCTCTCTTATTCAACGCGCGCGCTTGTTGCTGCCAAGCTACGCCGCTGACATGACTTTCTTGTTTTAGCTAGCGATTCGGTTGTACTGCTGACCCGTTGGATTAACAGATAAATATATCGCGTGTTTTTCCTTGACTTTCTTGTTGAATGATATACTTTTTGTTTATGCTTTTTTTGAACGCGATGGATGTTTTGCAAGAGGTAAGAAGTAGATGGTGGATAGGGAAATATAAGGATATGATTTTAAAATTTTTAATCAAAATTACGCAATATAAAATAGTATTTTACAATACTACTGAATCATAAAGCAATCTTCCCAATGAATGTGATGTTCATCATGCGTGTCAAGTAAGACTGATGATCATGCTTGTCGAGAATATAATTTTGAACCATTATGCATGTGATACTTTATTGTTATGAGAACAAAAAAAGACGTTTAATGTTTTAAGGAATAATAAATACCTTTTTTCCGCACTGCAAGAAAAACATTATGCACCAAGGAAATAAAGTCGAGGATTATTCCCGTGGGTGAGTTAACACCCGAGGAAATTATCGACTTCATTCACGAGTTGCATATAATGTTTTATCTCCGACACAACTGTAGAAATAATTAAATTTATTCCCGATTCACCTGTAAAGACCACTTTATTAACCCAAAAAGCGGATCAAAAGTAGTATTTAATTCCCTATAAAACATTGCATTTACTTTATTCCCTGGTAAGAGGGAATTTAAAATTTGAAATTTAAGAATATTTTGTCATTGAATTTAATTATTTTTACAGTTGAGTCAAAAAAACATACGTAACTCGGGAATAAATTATATGCACCTCGCTTCGCTCACGCAGGAAACTCTCGCTTTGCTCGTGCAGTAAACTCACCCGCGGGAATAAGCTTGGATTTTATTCCCTTGTTGCATAATGTACTATTATGTGTGAATCGTAATTTTACAGCAATATTGTATTTTAATTGGTTAGCAACGAAAAAATATCCAATATCAAAGCTATGGGTAAAAACTCATGAAAATAAGAAGTAATTAATTTTTTACTTAACGAATTTGGTTACTACGAAATTTCTCAGTTTTATTATTTTTATAAATCTTCCAAAATCTTCTTATGTACACTCAGATTTAATAATTCAAATGGCAGTTAAATGAGAAGATTTTATGAGCTTCTCGAAAAATATTTTTTATAAAAATTTGTATACAAATGTTAAAATTATTTTTATTTTTAACTCTACTTTAACAAATTTATTAACATTATACTTGACTTACTTTTAAAATTATTGTTTGCAATTATCTTTGTCATTTATTATCCAAAAAAATTGAAAAAAGATTAATTTTAGATAATCCTTTAAAAATATATGACCCCTTGTACATTTAAATCGAATAAAGAATAAAAAAAATATTCCTATTACTTTAGAAGGAATTTATTTTAACCTTTAAAAAGTCGAAAAACCTTTATAGTGCTTGACTCTTAAAAAATACTTTGTCCATAATCAATCTAGAATATAAGAAAACTTTTTTTTGCATTTTCTGAAAAAGATGAATAATACCTCAATTTCCAGTCATATTAAGGCTAAACGTTTAATGGCATTTAATTTGAATTCCTTCAAATAACGTTCGGGTTATAAAAATAACTTGTTAATTTAATATTTTTTATTTTACTCGTACTTTAACAACTTAAAAAACTGTAAAGAACAACAAATTATAACAGGAATATTTAAGGTAAAACTTTCATCAAGCTACAGTAATGATGGAAATGTAAATAAAGAACAAAATTAAACTATAAGAAAACAACAAAAAAAGGTATTAAAAATTTCTTATGCGTTATGCACATATAAAATCTTTATTATATGTCATTTTTATTTACGTATTACAGTAAAAAATATTGACTCTTATAATAATATAACTTATATAACTGTTCTTATTTTTATTATATTTAAAAATGAAAAAATATATAAAAATCTATAAATTAACCAGAAAAGTGGTTCGTGTCCGTACTAATTCTCCTATATCTACATGTTCTCGAGAAGTTTCCACGATCGTACCACAGATGTCGCCGCCCATCGGTTTGTGCTCTTGAGCGACGAATGACGCCGATAGTGAATGCATCTTTGTAGCATTCAATGAAAGGGGATAAAAGGTTTAGAGCATAAAAATGTAAACTTTTTAATCAATTTAATAATAAATATACCTAAAAAATTATGTTGGAAAAAAAGTATGTTTAAATAGCTTTTATTTATTTATTTATCTTAATATATCTTGTTAGATAACATTATAAATGCGAGTACTACAATTAAATAACTAAATAAAAGAAATTGACTTTATTGATTAAAAAAAAGCGTAATAAAAAATGACTATTGATCGCCTCGAAACAAGAAATACTTTTTACTTAATATGTTTTTCTTAATATGTTATAAATAAATATATATTTTAAGTAAAATTATTCATCCCGAAATGTCTAGTTTGGCTCATCGGTAGAAACTAGACATTTCGTCCATAGATAAAAGTTATGAAATCACTCATAATAGTGAGTTTGACTTGAGGAACTGGAGGGATAAGTATTCAATGTTTATATTCAACCTGGACAGCTCTCTCTTTCTGTTAGCTATTCAAATAACTGAATTACAAAAAAGTAATAATTATTTCTTATAAAATAACTAAGTAATTTAATTTACTTGTCGTCCTATTGAATTAATAAGTCATAGTCAGTAATAAGTTATACCAAAGAATATTGTATTAAAATTTTTATAATGTAGTAAAATTATATATATGAATTAATTTTATATTTACAATTACTACATATTCATTTTATATAAAATTTCATTACATAACCTCTTAAATTCAATGCTCTTTAACTTCAGTATTACTGCTAGCTATTTCAACAGTTCTCATTTAGTTTCATTTTTCTATAACTATCAAATCAAGACAAAAGATTAAGGAGGTTGTTCTGATTTAGAAATAACAAACAGATTGTGATAAAAAATTTAGCATAGGTGGTAATACATATAAAATAAGCTTATATAAAATTTCAAGTTATTTGGATACCTCAGTGACGAGATAATAATAAAAGAATTTTTCCCAATTTTACATGGAGTCTAATGGAAAATCTCATTTTCATTATTTTAATTTGCGTACATTATTATATTTATCGAACATTTTTTGCTGGGAATTTTACCTTAAAAGTTATGTTTGACGAATGTATGTTGTTTTCAAAAATAAGCAGTGGATACCTCTAAACAGAATTATTAATTATTTTAATACGAAATATATACATTCATCCTCAAAATCAGAGTCAAATTCCGTTTATACTGATTTTTTTTTAATATATAGTTTGATTTTCTTATATAAATTTATTAAATACTAGAGAGATTAGCGCGCTACGCGCGCCTCGTAATTGTTGGCAGATTTTATACGTAACCTATGCAAACTTCTTCTGTTTTTATTATCGAGATATATACATATATATACCCTCGTAGAAAATTAACCATATCTTCTGGCCGCATAACTAACTAGTGGCCAGAATTTTTAACGCAATATGTCCAGA
>UELX01005321.1:0-14165 GCA_900480035.1 Eupelmus urozonus | reverse complement strand
CGTGTTTCCAAAGCGATTTGACGAAACTCAAAATTTTACTATTACAAAGCTTCCTCTATGAGGAAGCAAAAATTTAACCATTAATAAAAATATCAATACAAGGAATATCTTATCTGAAAATGCTGAAATTTCTGATCTTGTGCAAAACAATTAATGCGAAAAATTCGTTGTATGTAGTATAATAGTTACATCTGTTTAGAAGAATCAGTTGTGGTTCCCCTTGTTTGAAGAATCATGTAGATCAAAACCTTTTTAAATATTGTTTTGGCTTCTTTAAGAACGTTCTTTCGCAAAATCAAAAGCCAATATTTTTGCATAAAACTAAAGTATTTTATTTGCAAGACTTATACGATAATAATGTCTGCAAAGTAGTAGGGCAGATTAGCGATCAAAAAACGAAGATCAGAAATTTTAAAAAATAGATTTTTCAAATGTATTAGTGCAGAGTCTTATGGCAGTATAAGTGTTTATTTTATACATTTTTATATTTTTTTTAGTCCTGTCCAATATTTTATGCTAAAAAATATATATAAATTCTATAAACTATCAGAAAACAATGTTATCAAAAGTTTGAAAAAGTTAGTTTACGTTAATCTTAAAAAATAGTGAAATAAGTTTAATTCAAAAATTTTCCTTAGTTTTCAATTTAAATAATATTTGTTATTTATTAGTGTTTGTAACATTTTACGAAATAATCAATATAGATAATTGCCATTATTTATCATTTTTGTTGACAGCATTCTACGACAGATGTAGAATAATAATTAAAATATTAAATAATAAAAAACTACAATGTATGAGAGCGAGAACGCAATTTGATTGAACGAACTTACCGTGACGTTTGATTGTAATTATATGAAGTCCTCGCACGAGTACATTAAATTCTAACCCGTATAAAAAATTCCTTCCCCTTAAAATTATGCTCTTATCTTTATCTCTAAAATATTAAGCAGTGCTTAATGGGTAGGAGTGTGAAGGGTGCTCTCTCCCCTACATTTTAAATAGACTCTAAATTCTGTATAGAAACCATAGCACCAGAAGGGACATTACAATGAATTCAAGCGAGGACTTCAAGTTCTTATGATCAAATAAGTTTTAAGGTAAGTTTGATTGTTCTTTCAAATATTTCATTTTTTTTATATTATATAAGCATACTTATTATTTCTACCTACTTACTATTATATATTTATTATATTTATCAATTATCTAATAATTATCTAAAATAATTATAATTGAAATTATGATAATTAAGAAAAAAAAATTGCACACAAATAAATCATTAGAAAAATTTTGAATTATTTACCATATAACAAAATTTTATAATTGTATTTTTTTACAATACAAAAAATTTTTGTTACTTTTTTTTATAGCCTCTAAATATTTGCACAAAATACTAAATAAAATAGACGTTATCGATCTCCTTTTGAAATAATCCATTTTGAAATAAGTGTTGAAAAGAAGGATTATTACTAAACTTTTCTCGAAACGTCGACTCTGAAATAAATTTTTGATCCGAAGGGAATCGATAACTTAAGTTACCTCGAACAATTGATTCTTTACTACTACTAATCAAAAAATACTGTTTATCTTTAGCGTTTTATGTTTTTTGTTTTATTTTTCGATAAATATTCGTTATTTTGTCATTTGATAATGTACATTTAAAAAAAAATAATATTGTATATTAATTATGAAGTAATTTTTAGTACAAATTTAATAATACAAAATTATGTTTTATTAAGATTATTAAAGTTTATACTTTTTAATTTTTATAAATGAACATCAAAAATATAAGTACAGTAAGTAGATAAGAAATAATAATGAAGTGAAAAGAAAAAAATAAAAGAAAAATTCTCTTTTGTTTTAGTAAAAGAACAAATGGAAACTTAATTAGTACAACAATAACCACAATATCGTTTTAAATAAATGTCATGAGACATGCAATTTTTTAACCTCAATTAGGTGAGTATTTTACTCTAAGATGATATAGATGCTTACTTTTATGCACCTAAACGGCCAAGATATGGCGGAATTTAAATACAACGATATAATTAAATTGTTGATTTTCAAAATGCATTACATTAAGTAAAGTATTTAAAAAAATATGTGAACAATAATGTAATTTTAACGTTACTGTTAATTTTAATATTATGTTACTTTTTATTTTTAAAAAAAATATGAAATTTAATAATAGTTTATATGTATGGAAGTCAAAATAATGTTACTGTTGTATATAATAGTTCTTACGAGTATGAAATATAGCTATTTAACACATGCTGTCGAAGAAAATTGGATATCTTTAATAATACAACAGATTGTAAGTGAAGTTCGCCCGTATGAAATAACACTTTTTGTAAATACTTTTTCTACAGATATTGTCTCACAGAAGTACCTTATTTTAGAAAAAATAATGCAAGACATTCCCTCAGTTATTGTTGATTTTGCAGAATCGAAACTTATTGGCAATCGGTCTTTAAGTTTACCTCTGTTTAATAAACTTAGAGGTGTGTCGGTTCATTTCATTATAATATGTAATAATTATTATAATGCAAAAGATTCAATACTTGCTTACTTAAAGCGATTGATACTTTTTTTTATTCGACTTTCATCTGAGAATCCTCGTCCAAAATGTTTAGTAATTTTATGTAGTAATTATATTCCTGAAAAGAATATTGAACAAGTTCTTAAGTATGCATGGTCAAAAAAATTTTTGGATTTTTCCATAGTGGAAAGAAATCATGATGTTTTCGTAAATTCTCTTATTTACTATTACAATCCATTTTATCAAAAAATTAGTAAAGACATTTTTTATCTAAAAAATAGTATTTTTCCAGATAAATTACGCAATGGAAACCAATATAGCTTAAACATTCCCTGTTTTGAATTACCTCCGTTTATATTTGTTACATTTGATGACCAAAAGCAAAATAAAAGTGTTGATGGTCTCTACTATCCTCTAATGAAAATTGTTACAGATAGTAGAAACTTTACTTATAATCCAGTTTTTTATTTAAAAAACTACACGTCTTTAGAAATCTTGGAAATAGTGTATGAACAGTTAAAAATTGGGAATTTAAATACTTTAATGCTTCCTATAATGAAGACAATGATTCCAAAAGAGCTGCCTTCATTAGATTCTGGGTATATATTTGAAAAATTAGTTGCATTTGTTCCAATTATGCGAGTTAAAAGATTGTTTGTTCCGCTACGTGCTTCGATTTATTTATGTATTATTCCTTCAATGTGTTACTTCATTTCAACATTGATTCATTTTTTGAAAAAGGAGAATCCATATTTAAGTTTATTACAAATTTTTGAAATTCTCTTTGGTGCCTCGATAAAAAAACCAATAACATGGTCTAATAAAATAATTTTTTCAATAGTTTCATTTACTTCAATTATTTACTCAATTGATTTTCTAACAGAACTGATGAAAATAAAAATTGTGAACTATGAAGCATCATTTGATTCACTTGAAGCTATGAATGCATCTGGATTTGAACTGTATATAATTGATCTAGCATATGATCGTTTTTTCAGTATTATAAACGATGAATATGCGCAAAGTTTAAAATCAAAAACTACTAAGGTAAATGATATAAATAAGTGTATAGATTTATTGTTAAATCGTAAAAATGTAATTTGTACAATACCTTTAACACAAGCAGAGTTTTATTTTCAAAATTACCTAAAGAGAGTCGATAGACCGATAATGAAAATGACTAAACCTGTAATGACTTTAGAACCTAGAGAATTTGTTTTTGAAAGAGGCTCTCCGTTTATAAAAATGTTTCAAAGAAAGTTTTTAGAAATATATCAAACAGGGTTAAATAAAGCTACTATCAAAAGGCTGCGTAAACTTAGTTATAATGATATCAAAGAAATAAATGAAAATGATACTACTATTCTATTTATCGTTCTCAAATCAGTTTTAATAATAGGATATTCTACATCAGCTTTTATTTTTTTAATTGAAAACGTTCTTAAGCATTGTCAAAATACTGTTATTTATGTGTAAGACCTGTATTGTACTCATTAATTGTAAGGCTGTATAAATACATTTAAGATGTTTATAAATGTTTTGAAATGCCATTAAAAATCAATAATAAATATTTACTTTGTTTAAAAATTACAAATTCTATTTCTCATAATAATCTCTATGCTATGCTATAAGTGCAAACTTTAAAATTATATATTTGGAATTTTTCAAAACATACTAAAATGAACTTATTTTCATATTTTTTGGTAAAATTCTAAAAAAATCGATAAACTTATAAGCGTTCTTAAATAAACTAGAGATAAGCGCGCTACGCGCGTCTCGTAATTTGTTGATAGGTTCCATTATATAAAAATCCCATTTGAGATTATCATTTAATCGATATTGGTCTAATTACGAGGTTTCTCAAACTTGATTCGATCGGCAGCTTGAGAAAGAGAAGTTTAGCATAGGTTACAATATAACCAATCAACAAAATACGTGGAGCGCGTAGCGTGCTTATCTCCAGTATATTGTGACCTACGCTAAACTTCTCTTTCAAGTTCGATAAACCTTGCAATTAGACTATAATATCGACCAAACGATAATCTCGAATGGGATTTTTATATAATGGACTAGTTATTGAACCTAAGCTAAATCAAACTCTCAACGCATTCGATCGATCCGATTAACTTCGAGGCTCAAGACCGAATCCGATTCGACTCGATACATGTTGATAGATAATCGTATGGAATTTAATTCGTTAACTCGTTTTTCGACTACAATTTTTAACAAAATGACTTCAATCTTGATTTAAACAATAGATAATAACATTGTCTTTATGTGTCAAGTCATGAAAATTTGAAAATATATATCAACAATTAACTATTATCAATATTAGGTAAGGCCATTAAGACAAATAACGTTTTTTTGTACTGATTCCCATTAAGTTACCTCGAACGATAGATTTTTTACTACTACTAATAACAAAATACTCTTTATTTTAAGCGTTTTATATTTTTTGTTTTATTTTTTCGTTATTATTATTTTTTAAAACATACATTTTTAAAAAGTAATCTTATAATAATTATGAAGTAACCATTAATACAAATTTAATGAACGTTCTTAAAGAAATTTTTGTCTCTGCTGTGCAGATTAAAAAATAATTATATAATGACTATTACTTATTAACGATATTTATTTATTTATTTAAATAATTAAACGGGCAGTTTGCCCTTTATAAGTAAAGTTTTTACAGAGTTTTATTAACAAAGGCGCAAATTAATATATAAAACAGCGTACATATGTATTTATAGTTAAACCTTTAAACACATAGAAGCTTTGTAGTAGTAAAATTTTCTGATTCTTGAATGATTTTGAATAAAATCTGTATATGAGTCTATGTATACCTGTGCAGATGAATTAATACTTTATATGTAGAAATATAACTCCAATTTTAATTTTTCAATTTCTGTTTTTTGTCCTAATTCAGGAAAAAAACTATTTTTTATTAGACGATGTATTCTTGTTTTGTGATCAGTTTTTGATTCTCCAAAAATTTGTTATTGAGTTTTTTGATTATAGAGTTTAAAAATAATTATGCGTTTTAGTAAATGTAAATGTTGTTAAAAAAATTCTCTTTTGTTTTAGTTGTTACTGTTACAATGTTCAGTTACAATGTTGTTACTGAAATTCATACACTTCCCGTCGTTTTTAAATGGATGATTGATCGAAATGCATCTGAAATTGCTTGAAACTGTGATAATTTTTATCTATATGTGAGGAAAATTATATGCACGCTGTTGTTATGTTTACTTTTATGTTTAAATAATATCAATGGCGATTACTAAAATGTTTTAAAAATAAGAAAAAATATGTAATTTTTGTAACTGTTAATAAAGTCTCGAATAAAGTTGTTTATATAAAGTGCATAAACATATTTAATAATTAAATTACATACTGCAAATGCAACAACAATAAATTAATTTTAAGAAAGCTCATACGATTCAATAAATTAGAAGCAGTTCAATAAAAATATAATAATTATTTAGAACTCGTTAAAGGGTTCAAGCCCGTTGTAGATACACATAAAACCAGGCCTAAAGAAGAAATATCCTTGAAATAAATATTTAAAGCACGTATAATGCTCTCGAATCAAAGTAAGCGTCGCAAATCGACTGGTAGCCTCAAAAAGTCCGGCCAATCCCAAAAGCACAGAAAAATCATTAATTCCAAAGCATGTCCTGCAAAAGCTGCACGTAGCCCGTGTTTGTCCGAAAGTGTGAGAAAGCACCGCAGGTAACGCTTCTAAATGGGCCCGATTAAACGCCGAGAGCCAGCGAGCCATCCGATAAATTGTTTGCTCCACAAAGCGGTGCAGAGAAAAAGGGAAGGCCTCCTTTCTTTTCTACCTCGACGCGTTGCCCGTAAAAGAAACGCAGTTCGTTTGGAGAACGTTACTATTCAGAGTCCCTGAAACTTTTCTGTGGCTTCAGCCAAGATTTTCCGAAGGTTCGCCGTAGGCAACGCAGCATAAAAGCCAGCCTACGAGATGGACGTCTATATAAGCAGAGGAAAAGGCGAGCCGAGCGCTGCTCTGATTGTTACCCTTCTAGACCCCCTTTCTTTTCTCGCGGTGCTAAAGTGTTGAAAAATCGAAAATCTGGTTAGAGTTTTGGCAAATGAAAGGAACTGCAGAATAAGAGCGAATGGCTATGAATGGGTTTGCTTAGTTGGCGAACGTTTGTCTTTTTGAATGTTGACGGATTGTGAATACAAAAGCTGTAGATCCAAAGTTTTTACCTGGTGCCATAGTAAGAATATTTTATATTTATTTATTTTACTTTAAAATAATGTGGAGTTTTGTTATAGCTAAAAGGATCTATGCCAATGGGTGTCAAGTCCATTTTAAAAAACGGTCTTTTTTTAACGAAGAAAGGTCTATATTTCTGAAATTCCAACATTACAGACTTAGTTATTCTTGAACTCTTTACTGTCTAAGCACTATTTATGTAAATATGTATATTTATCTTTAGAATTAAATAATCGTTAGCTGCACTACGACATTTTCTCAAGAACATGTAAAAATGATCTTTGTCTCCTTTGGTTCTAAACCTTCCAGCTAATAATCAGCAAAACCGTAGATATAGATTTTAGACGCTGTAAAATATTAAATCTAATCTAAATATTTATTATTTATTATATGGTATTCATCTAATTTGATGATTATTAACTCAAATTATTTTTTTATACATCGATAAATACACAGTTTTAAATTTTTGTCTGTCATCAGATATTTAGAATAGATAAAATATTTAAGAATTTAACACAAACCAGACTTGTACCTTTTTTGCTTTACTATTTGTTTCTTACGCAAATACCTATAAATTAGTATTTAAATTGAAACTTGATCTTGCTTTGAAACTACTTTGGAAAAAAACGTGTAAAATATTTTGTATGAAAAATTTGTATTAATATGTTATCTAACTACACGCGCACTATCCAAATACTTATACTTATTTAACATTTTCAAAATAATATCATCACTTAATATATCATTACTTATTACAAAATATTATCATTAACCTACTCCAAATCTGGCAACAAATTTCATCAAACGAGCCTCCGACAAACTACTTCGCAAGCGTAAAAAACTACCTGAACCACTGCTCCCTGTTTTTTACCGCTCCCTCTTCCTCCTAGCCAGGCCATTTTCCATTGTCCAGCCCCCGAAACTGCCCCATTGTCCCGTGGCGCGGATTTTCCGAGGTTTGACTCTGCGGCCGAGACGCGTGCGTCCCTCAACGATTGAGGTGTCTCGCGCTTTCTATACCTACATCCTCCGGCCCCTTCGAAGCATGTAAAAAAGCAGCTGCGCCCACTCCCCGCAGAATTTGACGGTTCCTTAAAGGGAAATTGATTTCGTTCCTGGGGTACACACACACACGCAGGATCGCTTCTAATGGGATATCGTTTACCCCCGCGTGAGAGAGAGGATATATGTATATATTCATTTCTGTAACACACCGGTTGCGTCTTATTCACACGTCTTCCCTATACCCACCGTCCTAGATTTATTATTCTACGAAGCTGCATGGGCGCGAGAGCTGGTATACATCTATTTATATAAGTTTATGTGTGTCGCAAAGTGCTGAACAGATGAATGGATCTAGGGATATGTTTTGAAATCTCTATTCCAAGATGTGTGCATTGTAGATAGAGAAGGAAGCATCGGAGGGTGTATGTGGAACCGTACGTTGCTTTCCTAAATCTTGTATTACAGGGTGGTCTAAGCGAAAATTTTGGGCTAAAGTATGTTTTAAGGAAGTTGTCACTCGGCGATAGATATACGTTGAATGCTGTAGATTTTTTGAATGTTATTGAATTTACTTTGCACACTGGACGTTGGATATTTGCGTTGTATTCATGGTTCTTTCAGGTATGTTATTCTAGATGTGAGGAGGGAAGATTTTAAAATCTTATTACTCAGTATCAGCACATTCTTCACCATTTAGATGTTTTGTCATTAATATTTTAAAAGTAATTTTAAGAAATAGATAAATTATTTTTTTATTTAGTTTTAGTTTTTTATTTTTAATCTTTTAGAATCCTGTGAGAAATTTAACCTTTTTAAATCCCATAAGTAAAATGATTTTTCAGCTATTTACTAGTCATTTTTTAGCTGCTGAGAATCCACGGGAATTTAAAAACTTTGTATATTATACTTCATTTTATGTTTATGATTTTTATCCTGAGTGATCGCATTGATGATAAAAATATAGTTAATGTAACCAAAAGTTTTTTCCTAATGAAATGAATATTTTTTGCAGTGAAATACATATTGGCGTTATTCGTGATTTTATAGAGCTGCAATCAGATGTGTATCACTAAGAATTATTTATTATAGAAATTTAAAATTTTCATTTCAAAGAAATGTGAGTTACTTTGGAAGAGTTCCGACAAACCTGACAAAAAAATATTAAAATATAATTTTATATTGATAAAACAAATGTTATTAAATATTTTAACTTCAATTTAAAATATAATGAATTTTTAAGAACAATTCATAAAATTCATAAGATTTATTCAAAATTTTTAATTTTTACATAAATGTAAATCACGACAAAGTGTATAATCACAGGACTTATCTTTAAATAGAGTGTGAAGTTAAACTTTATAGTAGTTTCAATTTTATAACTTAAATAGATTAGAATACTGAAGTTTAAACTTTATAGTAGGTTGAAGTTCTATAAATAATCTTTCAAAAGAATAAATTGATGTATTTATACTTTTAATAAAAAAACTGCTCAAATTTTTTTTCGAAAAATAACAAATTATATATATTTTTAGCAGAAGATTTTGAGGAATATATAATTTTCACACAGTTTTTTCTTTAAGAAATTACAAAATAACAGTTTATACTTATTAAAAAGAATAAACTGCTCTATATATTTTTTTCGAAAATTCGAAAAACAAAATGATAGTTTATACTTTTAAAGTAATTTTTCTGAGTCTATATTTTTTTAACAAGTAAATTTCAAAAATTTTATACTTTTTTGACAAGGAAATTTAACTTTTTAGCCTTTCCACTACTTATGTAAAAGAAATGAACTTGTTGAAATATTCCATATTTTATTTTTTACTATTCTACTTGGTATTTCAAATACAAAGTATACTATCGATTGTTCGACATCTACCCGGATAGTAACCTAATTAACTATTTTCAACGTTTTTTTTTATATTTATTTTTTTTATGCTAAAATTTTAAAATCTGTTATATTTACTTTTTAGATCGTAGAAATTAGTACTTAAAACCGTTTTGATCAATACTAGTTTATTATTCCACTCTTTTTAAACTAATTTTACCTTACTTTGTTAACTACTTTTAACTACAAGTACAAAAATCAATAACTACACTTTTTAAAATGAGCTTGCACTCTACTGCGTAACGTATCTTACGAAAATGCTCATTTTTAAATGTATTTATATTATATTTTATTATAATTTTATCGTGTCATTAATAATTTTCAAAGCCGTTGAATGTGTTGATTTATTAGATCATTTAATTAATAAAATATTTCAAGATTTCAAGCCTTATCAAATCATTATTTTTCTAAATAATTATCACAGAAAAATAATACCTGATTATAATTACGTAATGAAAAAAGTATCGCAGAAAAGTCCAACTATTGTTCTTGATATAACAACATTTACCAATTTTACATCAACCAATTTGGTGAAATCATCTATTTTTAATAATTCTAGACGTACGTCAGTATACATGATACTAATTAACAATGACAACAATATTTTGAATATTCAGAAATATTTTCTTGATAGTCTTATTCAAATGAATTCAAAAATAACACGACCAAGGTGTTTTTTAATATATTCAAATATAGTTTCTTCTAATTCAAGTACTTTTAAAACAATGCTTCGATACGCTTGGTTGAAAAAGTTTTTGGACTTTTTCATTATTGAAATAAAAATAGCAAACGAGCGGACTAATAAAACACTATTATATGTACATTATTACAATCCTTTCTTTGACACTTTTACGAAAAAACTTTACAATCCCAAAACAGACATTCTCATCGACAAGCTTAACAATCTCAATAACTATCCTTTGAAATTACTAATAACGAATCATCCAGCGTTGTTAAGCGTCAAAACTTATATACATGGGAAAACGTCAAAACTTATATACAAAGTCGAAGGACTTTATTACAAGCTACTAGATATAACAATAAAGAAAATGAATTTTAACGTGACATTCTATCACAACAAAGTACGTTCTGACGTTTCGGCAAAAGTGATGAAAGATTCACTAGATAAACTCAGACTTGGTTACGTTAATATGCTGACGGTGGCGATGACCGCAGAACCTCCCGAATTTTCATCGATGGATCTTGGTTATTTTTCTTATGACTCATTTGTGGCTCTCGTACCGGTTATATCTCACACTGAGTTAAAAATACCAACCCACATTTTTATTTACGTACTGATTATTCCACTCATTATTGCATGCGTTGATTATTTGGCGTATAGATTGAAAATACAAGAATTACGCTTAAACTTTTTTAGTATCGTTCAAATGATTTATGGTATCACGGTACGGCTCAGACCCCGCAGTGTACCTGACCGATTGATCTTCTTGAGCATCATTTTTATATCGCTGCACTATTCTACCAACTACTATTCAAAAGTTCTTGACGGAAACGTTGTAAGTCACAAGATGAATTTTGATTCATTCGAGAATATAGCTGACTCAATATTCGATGTATATGTGAACCAGGATTATTTTGAAAAATATCTGCCTGAGGACTCTCAGTTCACTAAAAGCATCAAATTACGAGTGAAGAAACTCTATGATATTTACGAATGCTTGATGATTATGAGAAAAACAAAGAGCGTTATTTGTCTAACGTTTAAAGTATATGCTGATTATAACGCTAACAAATACCGCGGTCCAGATCATCAGCCGATAATGAAAGTCGCAAAACCTGTATTTTCACACGGGAAATTGAGCTTTGTAACTGAGAATGCGTTTCCTTACACGGAAAGGTTTCAACGAATTTTTCAACGAATTTACGAGGCCGGTATTTGGCCGAAAGTAGCATCCCACCAAACTCAAGTTGTTTTAGAAAATGTGTCAACCGTAGTCAGCTCTAAAACAATTATTGTTTTGCAATTTTGTTCCATATTGAGTATTGGATATTTAATTTCAGTTGTTATATTTTTAACGGAATTTATAATTTACTCTTCTAGATATAAAGATAAATTGTTTTCATAGATTTTGAAAATTTTAAAATATTCTATGGATTAAGTAAATCTCAAGTGAAAATGAAATTGTGCATAAAATAAAAATAAAACACGTGGTTTATAAAATTTGTGCAGAAATTTTGTGTAGAGCATTTTCTATAGAGGTAATTTTTGAATTCACTATGGTGCTTTCAGTATAATTTTTGTGCACTGTTGTTATATCGAAGTTTCTCGATAAAAGTTTTAGAACTCAATCTCGAACTCAAACTTGGAGATGTTGATTTCTCTTATTTTATTTCATATTGGAAGGAATATACTTTATTGCATTTCTTATTGTACTTTTTACTAGTTTATTTATTATACTATAAAATATAATATAAGGAGTATTGTGCAATAAATATTCGTATTAATAAATCACGTTCGTTAACCTGCAAACTAAAATACTTATTTCAAATATCCAAATATATAAAATATAATATAATTATATATTTGATTAGATGTATATTAATATTATAAGTAATTAATAATTGAAGATATATTTCTACAATTTTTAATTTTTGTATTATACAGACCATTCATATATCTTATTTTATTATAAAAAGTATATTTTGTAAAATACTTTATTGGAAATCAATATTTTTAAACTTTGCAACTACTAATTAAATTAATGTTTTTAATTGGTTTTACAAATTACCTCTTGCTGTGCACGTGATCAAAAACAATTTTGTTCTGAACTGGTTCTTCAATGTGTCGTATATCATCAGGAAAGCCTAATGCTTTGCAGCTGTCTGCCACCTAGGTGTTCCAACATTTTTTTTTTTCATAATATCCCAGTATTGTAGAAATACTATAATATTAGAAGCTCAGATATCAGTCGCTTAAAAAAATTTGAACTAAACGTAATTAATTATATAAAGATCTGTTATGTATTTATTTTGAAGTTTTAACGGAGACTTCTGAGTTCTTAGCTCTATTCATACATATGATAACATCTTGTTAATTATAATATATAACGCTCAAAATAGTAATATATTTATTGTATTATATACAAACATTAGACATACTTTAATACATTTAAAATTAATGTTCATCATAAATACTTAATGATTTAGTTATAAATACACGAAAATAATATTGTAATATTGATTATTAAAAAGTAGTATGCAATAGTTAAATATCAAACTTGCAAATTCTAATTTTTTTTAAGTGGTTTGTGTAAAAAATTATCATTTAATAATTGTTAATATATATTGATTAATTGATAAATAGGAATACAAAGTTTAATAATTAAACTCATAAAAAAATTATTTTTGAAATTTAAACATAAGCAGTATAATTATTTTCCTTAAATATTAAATTTAAAAATAAAATACAGATTTAATACAATACTTAATCCACATTACTGTATACCCTGAAGCTACCATCAGATTCGTTTTAAAATTAAGATACAAAAATATAATAAAATAAACTTTTTTTCCTTTGCTTACGTTGTAAATGAAGGGTTTTCTGATAATACAAATTAATAAAATTCAATTAAAAATTAGTACAATGTTTCGACGACAATTTGTCGTAGTTCTATTCAGACTATACATTTATAAAAAACTTGTTTTATAAAATGAATGCGGCATTAAAAATTTTATATTATTATTTATATAAACAGTCTACATCATCTTTATACCAAGGTATTGTCAATAATAATAATGTTTTTAAAATAAGTTAACGCAACAATTGAAAAATATAGTAACAGTTTAGGAACTGCTTTACCTATCTTCGTTTGCGTATAATAATTTGATTTTTATAAATATAATTAGATAATAACGAGATAATCAACATTTACGTTTAAATGTTAAATTGTAGTATAGAATAATTAAATTGAAAAATATTTAAATTCTAAGTTAATTAAGTTAACCTGATTAAGGTAAAATAGATTTCTCATTTTCCGACAGATGTCGATATCTCTGCTGTAGGTAATTTTCTTTCAGTTGATAAACGTGGTTTCTACTCTGTCTGCAACTGCTTTATTTTTTTAATTTTATTTTTCATTTTGTAATTTAATTTTTTTATTAAATTAAAAAAGTTTCAGAACTTCTTTTGATTTTAGAAAATAATCTCAATGTAACATAACAATTAGATTTGATGTGATATTTATTAAATTTGTAAAATTATAATATTGTAAATTTGTAAACTTATAAATTAATAAATTTATTTATGAATATACTTAAACTTTTATTTATGGCTGTTTGTGAATGAGTTAAAATTTGAAAATCTTTAATGATTTTTTCGTTATTGAAATATTAAGTTTACTATTATATTAAAAATATTTTTTAAATTACAATTTTTTCAAAACAATAATTATTAGGATATCTATTTAAGAATATTTGTAATATATATACACACGCTATATATAACTTAAAAGGTTATTCATTTTTGT
>UELX01005320.1:0-14168 GCA_900480035.1 Eupelmus urozonus | reverse complement strand
ACTAATTTTAATGAAACTTTGAGGTTTTACAGTGACGGATTTTTAAGGCGAAACTTGTAATTTCATGTTATAAATTAGGTTATCTTGCAAATTTCATCGATAACAAGCGATTTTTTTTATTCTATTGTAATCTATAAATAGACGACTATTATTTCTCAAATTTTCTCAAATTTTATGTTAAATTTTTTATTTTCCAGAATTTTTTTCTTTTCTAAACGATCGATGATCCCCATAAAAAATTATTGCAATAGAATTCTCAAAACTCATACTTTCAGACATATTTTTTTTATTTACTTCTTGTTATTTTTCCTATGATGGCGCAGCTATCTTAAACCAGTTTTATATCTGTATATAATGTGTTTATTATCAATTTTATCATAAAAATTTGACATGGAAATATCATTTAAAATAAGAAATAAAAATTATTTTTTCCCTATCAGCATTATTCACTGTAAAAAATATCACTAGTAAAATTTGAAATATTAAGACGTAAATGTGGTGATCGTTTAATTTTTCCTATTCAGAATATTAAAATTTACGTATGAGTAGAGGATATTATTATATACACTGAGAGAATTTTTCCATAATAATTACTGGAAATGTAAACCTGAGACGGGCTGCAGCACCCCAAAAAATTATGGAAATATCGGTAAAATTTGTTGTGCATAACGGTAAAAATTATAGGTAATCGCTATAAAAGAATAACACGGATGTAAAATAAATTCCCTTCGAGATTTACCCGTCAAGAGGTACGAGGAATGTGTGATAGAATTATGCAAGCATATGGGACTCATTGTAAACTTTAAAAAATAAAGATGGGTAAGACTGGAAGATAATTAACAATAAACAAAACTGACAATTGTCATAAATCGAATAGTATACTTGCTTAAGAGTAAAAAATGCTAATATTAATAATAATAACAAATTTATAGCATATTAATGTAAGAAATTCAAAAAATAACTAAGTTTAATTCATTAATTTTAATTAAATTATGTGTTGTTTACCGAGCGTTCTGTTTAGCCGTACTGACAGGTGTGCAACTTATAAGTACATTAGATAAACTGTATTGTAATATAATATATATAGATAAAGATTAAAATGGTGAATTTAATTTTTTGACAGAGATTACAAAAATGCAAATTCATAAATTTAATCTTTTCAAAAAATCGAACAATTTATAAGGATTAAAAAATTCAATTTAATCTTTATGAAAAGTTTAAAATCACAAAATTAAACTTTTCGGAATATCGGTCATGTTCTTAAAGGTCATAAAGTTTATAACGTGCATTTTAATGTTAAGCAAAAACGTGATTAATGTAGTTAAATTACGTAAAAACCTATAGATTTTACTTTAGGGATTAAAGTTTATATTTTAAACTTTTTTGAAGGTTGTAGTGTATATTTTTTACTTTCAGATTTTGTACTTTTCAGTTTAGAGTGTAGATACTATTTTTTTCATACGTAATTAATAAAAAGAATCATTGAGTTACATGTATATATAATGATAATATTTTGATAACGGGTCAAGGAGGATCTAATATCAAATTCAAAAAATATTAATTCAAACTGCAAAAAATATGTATCGTATTTCACATAGTATTAATTAATAAAATATCGCATTTTAATCAAAAATAAAATAACAATATTGTACAAAAGGTGAAGCCATTTAAAGTATTAAAAGGATTAATTTATTCGTTTAAAATATAGGTAAAGCCATTTAAAGTACTAAAAGGGCATGTTAATTCGTGTTAAAATATGTTCAAATAACAATGAAATTAAAACCTCTCTGTACATCAGGTAATAGTTTACCTTAAAATATTTTACTGAAATAAAAGATTCTCTTATAATTACTTTCGTATCCATCAATATCATTAAATTATTAGAAACAGCAAGAACCATCAAGATTAAATATCCAGAAAATTCTGTATTTTTCCTGCCCCAAAAGATTGTTATCCAAATTCTGCTAATTTTTACCTTCCGATTAATCCGCTAAGCACGAATTTTTTTTTCTTTTTAATGAAATCGAAATTTTAATCTCGACGAACTGATGCGCTATGCCGTACATTCCGTCACAGCGATGTGTCACGCCACGAAATCACTTTCGCACGTGAGATTTTCCATTGGTGTCACCGAGTTTTCTCTTCTATTTTTTTTGTCGCGCGTCGATTGGGCGTGCTGCGCTGAGAAAAAACCGTTTGTCGGTTTGCTGAATCATTGTTAATCGGCCATTCGACACGAGCATCGCGCGAATCTGTACACTTTGATTCCGATCTCTGACGTTTCGCAGCCCGGGCCCATTTTTTTTCTCTCGCGACTCGTTTTGCACTGAAGTTTTCCCCTATTATTGCCGTTGACCTAAACAAAAAATCCGTTTTTTATTTAACAATTTTCCAGAGTGACAAGGACTGAATGACTGGAGCATTTTTTTTTTAATTCAAAAGTGATATGGTGCGATGCAGACTAGACTGCTGCGTAACGAACTATAGAGATTATCTCGTCTTGGTTTGCGAAAGTTGTTTATTGGCTCAGTTTGATTATAATTTTGCATGTTTCGTGTTTTATTAAAAATTTGATTTTCTAATTACAAAAAAAAACAATATTCAGCAAGTTGAAATTTTAAAATAAATAAGTGTTGAAATATTTTTAGCAATATTAAATGCACCAGTGTTCATCATTCAAAGCATCGTCTAGGCTATTATACTATATTCCTAATCAACAAAAATCTCGAATGAAAATTAACAGAATGAAATCAGAAACTGATTGATTAGATCGGGCTTTAATAAGTTTTGCTAGTTGTACCAAAATTCTGCCAGGATATTTATAAAAAATAGATATAAATTATATATTTACTCTTTAGATTATAAGTTTGAATAAGAATAAATTATTTTTAATAAAATTTTATAAGTTCGAGATGATACGTTTCGTAATCAGTTCAAGAAGAGCACGCATATATAATACTTATAATTTTACTTATTACTTATAAATATAATTAACGATTTCATTTGAGCCCAAAGGTAGCCTGGTAGAAGCTTAACGATAATCTAGCTAATTTACAGCTAATTTTACAAAATTCACGGTAAATTAGCTAGATTATCGTTAAGTTTCTACCACGGTATAATTTCATTGTAATCACCATCAACTGTTACTGTTACCCAGTGTTTCGTATGAAATTTTTCATTAAAAAGAAATACTTCTATAGTAAATTATCAGACTTCTGAGGTATTTTGTTAAAATTTCAAATACTACGAAAAAATAGACAACCGTTAACAGCCGGTAACAAAGGCAGCAAGATTAGTACATCAGCAATGCATAAACTTCAAACGCAGTTGAACCTCAAATATCCAAGCCTGAAAGTAACGTCAGTGTGTCAGTAATTGCAGAGCCCGAAAGAACTCTGCTCATCCGGCAAATCGCCCTCAACTGCCTCTCATTCTCGCCTCCTATTGAAGCCGAGACCCAACATTCGCGCTCCCACAAAGTCAAAACCACACGCATCCCCCTAAAAGCTCGCGCTCTCGCTCTCGCTGAAAAAGCGTCACTCTACGTACTTATAAGCATTGAGGCCGAGCGCTCGCGGCAAATCCTTGAAAATAAGCGAGCAACGCGCGCTTGCTTGCAGCAAACACAGCATGGAATAACGAGCGATTACACGCGCCGTGTAGTACATCCCCAGTCGTTTCTCTCGCTCTCTGCCGAGGCTTTATATACAAACGGCGGCGTCGGCGCTGGCGCACCGGGATATTTGTGCCCGCGCGGATATATACCATAACCGGAGAGCCGCCCGGCTAGATATATATCTCTCTCTCTCGGCGTGTACCGCCTCTGTGTTACGCTATTTGCAGCGCGCGCGAGAGAGAGCGGCGGAGCTGATGTTTTATAGCGGGCGCAAGCGAGCGAGCGCGCGAGCGGCCCAAAAGAGGGAAACGCAAGCACAAAGCTCGGACTGTGTTAGCGCGCCAGGATGAATTTGTGCTTCGGCCGGCAGCGATGTTTAACATCGGCCGTCGATGATAATTTATTATTACGCGCCCGTTGCCTTTTACAATTTGGCCGCGCGAGCGCGCGGATAGTTTTCCCCTTTATCCTCTATCTCGCTTGCGCGCTTATATAAGCCTGTGTGTATATTGTGCATGTATGGCTATACAGAAGAGTACTTCCGGGCGTATGTGTGTATATACACACGTCCTGGTGTGGGTGTAGAGAGAGAGAGAGAATGGGAGAGAGGGAGAGAGATAGAGGAGGCGCTCAACATGGCGCCAGCCGATATATATACGTGCGAAGCCTTTAATTACGCTTTTATCTGATGCATGGCGTAATAATGTTTTAAGACCGCAGAATCGCGATACGCGATCGTGCCGCGCGGTGTGCTTTTAAACGAGTGTCTCTCTCTCTCTCTCTCTCTCTCCCTCTCCGTAGCTACCTCTCTCGCTCTTACTCGCGCGAGAGAGCGCGCGCTTTACGAGCTCCATGCGCGAGAGAGGAAGGGAGATTTTATCGCTCGCACGCCTCTAGACTCTACCCCCCTCCAGCCACCCCCACCCTCTCTTTCTCTCTCTTTTTTTTCGTGCGCGAAGAAGAGAGAGGCCCGAGCGTATGTAGCGCTGATTTATGGCCAATTACTCGCAATTAAATTTGCGAATATAACGAAAGGAGCCTGATTTACTGCGCGCACTCGAGGCTCAAGCTTTAAAGTGCGTTTAGGCGCGCGATCGCGACTTTCTGCAGCTTTCGTTTGCAAGATGCGACGAGATTTTACGTAAATGACTATGGTTACATTAATTTATTGATTTTATATGCAGGACTATCTTGAGAGAGCTCCAGTTTTGTAATGTTTGGTGAGCTATTAGCGTGCAAATGGTTGGCTTATTGTTAAAAGATAGATGTCGGAATAATAAAGAACTGCACTATAAACCGAAGTGTTCAGTTATGAATTAAGTTTTCGAAAATGCATTAACGTTCAGGAATATCTTCGCGCTAAGTAAGTAATACTGAGAATATACTTTCGTTAGTTTAACTTGATCCATTTTTTAAACTTACTGGAATTTTTAGATCTACAACTAAAACTAATCTAAATTTATAAACGTGAACTTTTTGAACTTCGACATGTCTATAATTATTTCGGGCTCGATGTTTGATCCAAATTCACCGGCTCAAGTTTTATTATATGCTTTTTCGGGTATATCTACACATCTCTTGTAAAGGAGCAATAATAATACATAAGTGAAAACAACTTATATTAATAAATTTATTTATAAACAATTGCTAATCCACTTAGAAGATTTTCCTTTTTAAACTGTTCGGTAATAAAGTGTTTACAAGATTGCCTCATATACAAGTCGACCCAATTAACAATATAACCTAAAGCAGGAAGCAGCAACCTCACCACATTTACATAGAACTGTGACGTATCGTAAATAGCCCCTCTCCTAAACGTGCTTTCCCAAATAACAATTATCCACAAAGATAAACATCAACAGCACATCGCCGAAGGATCCGCCGTGTAATTCTTCCCCTCGACGGCCCACTCCCAGAGCTATTATGATAGGTCAGAGAAAAATGATTTCCGTGAAAAAGCAGTCTCGAAAAGTATTATACCAGCCGCGTTTATCTAATCCCAGATGCTTCTCGTTTCTCATTATCTCGCCGGTAATTTCCGGCTAATCACTCAGCCCTCTCTTTGTGCAACCCTCGCACGCCACCCTCGAGTCTTTAAAAATAAAAGCCGCGCCGTCCTCCCGTATTTCCCACAAACACAAATACATAACGACGACAGAAGAAACAAGTATAGCTAAGTCTTCCAGCCGCATCTGTGTACACACGTATATATATAAGCGTTCATGCTGCGACACAGATGTGAGTGCTCTCTCGCACAAATGAACACGTGGTCGTGCCGAACTCGAGACGACCTGAGGCTCTTGATGTCGAGTAACTCATCCCCCACTGCTCCAATGAGCCAGCGTCTGTCTCGATTCTCTTGTCCCTATTTCCGTATGCGCCACCTTTTTTATTTGTGCTTCGAAACTACTTCGTTATGTCATCGGCTGGTTGTTGCAGTGTGTTTTTTTTTTTTCATCACGTCAGCTCCTCGACTCTTTTCGCGTTGTGTGCAGCGAGAGAAAACGAGACCGGGCGGCTTGTGCTCGTTTCGTTAGGCTAGTTAATCTGTAGGGCCGAGACAATGACAAAAGGCTCTTGAATTATTATTTTCCGGCTCGACGTGTAATTTTCAGCTTTTGATTTTCTTGTCAAATATATATAAGTGCTTAAAATTTCGAGGCGCGTTGGAATAATAAATGAAATTTACATTGCTAAATAAAGCTGATCGCGCGCGACTTACATCCCATTACGTACATTTCACTTATTCATCATTTGTTCAAAGGTGACTACTGCTCCGTGTAAGACGCTGTCAGTCTTATCTTAATGATTATACAGAATTTAATTCCTGCATTTTCGAGCGCTTGCGCCGAGTAAACTTTCCTGCTCTGCAAAGTGCAAAATTTTCCTCATAATTTACTCCACTCCTAAAGTTTACTCGAAATTTAACTTTCTTGTAAACCGAGCCCCTACTTACTCTCCCGAAGCGTTGAAAACAAATTCGGCTCTTTCATTAACGGCAATGACTTTACGTTCTTAAAACTAGTAATACGATTAAACCCCCGTTCTTCCCAATTACTACATACAAACTACACAAACGGCGCAAAATTACACATTTTATGCACGATCAAAGAAAACGTTCAGCGACGGCACGCTTCAACAAAGAAAATCGCTCCTCGCGCAAAGCGAGGGAGAGACGCTCGATGCACCTCTTCAGTCCTCGAACATCCGGCGACAGATCCTTATTCTTCACCGTCAAGCGCGCGTTTCCGTTGGGCACGAATCGATGGGCACGTATTTTTGCCTCCTCCCTTTCTTTCTCCCCAGCTGCCTCTGCTCTGCTCTCTCTCTCTCTCTATACTTTGAGCAAGGAGCTCTCTTTGCCTGTGCAAGCGATACTTGTCTACGTCGTTTTTTTTTCTTCTACGGCCTGCCCTGCGCGCTGTCTGTGCGCGCGAGCGCGAGTATATAGGAGTTATGTAAGTGACAGAGAAAATGTCACTATCGTCGGGAAATGCCGCTTTCGTCTTTGGCGCGCGCGTTTGAGTGGCGCTACAATTTTTCCTGCCCGTTTATTCAATTTTTGCGCTGTCTGCGTTGCACACAAGTGCGGTGTCGTTAAAAGTTGTATATAAGCGCAAAATATACACTTGCGCAGCGGAAATAGTAATTTTCAATATTTTTCCACGAGAATAATTTTCAAGCTCAACGATCGAACGCCTCATCAATGAGCAATCAATCCCGAGGCTCGCAGGAAAAAAAAGAGCGATGCTCGAGTCCACTTGTTCCTGCCGCCATCTGCCGCGGCGGGAGCAGCTTCTCCGAAAAGGCGCGTTCAAGCGGATCGGCCGGCAGTAAAAATTTAATTTCAAAGAGCAAAAAGAGAGCGCCGAGAAAACCGAGTGCCCGAGAGAAAGAGAGAGAGAGGGGCAGGGCAAGACAAGTAATAGCCGCTCCGAACTCGCGAAGCGAAAGAGAGAGAAAAAAGAGAGGCCTCGCCTCCTTTCGCCCGGCCAGCTTCTCAAGAGCAACAACTCTACGGCGGGAAGCGCACCGCTAGCCTCCTTTCCTCTCCTCTCAGCAGCGCCACGTGGCCATCGTAATCGTAATAACTACCCTTTTCCCAGGGATGCTGCGCAGCTCTCGCCGCCTCTTTTTCTCTCTCTCTCTCTCTCCGGGTCCACTCGGCGTAAACACCGACATAAATTTCCGAACGGCCTTAGTGCTCGGCTCTTCTTTAACGTTACGACTCGCGGCCGTCATTCGGCCACAGCGCAGCAGTACCGATGCCGTCAACCGTTATTATACGCGCCTCGGTATTCTCTCTTCCCTCTATATGGCCTAACGCGTTCACTTTCGCTTCTAGCTTCGAGAAAGAGCGGTATTACCGCCTACTCCGTCGTTACCTTACCGAAAGCAAATAAACGGATTTCCCGCGCGGCAGCTGCGGAGAGAGCGCAGCACTAGTCGATAGCGGCGCAAGGGCCGCAGACGACGAGAGATGGCTTTATTTATTTTCGCTTGCGCTCGTTTAAGCTCCCGGAGAGAGGAGCTGCCTGCAGCGATCGCAGAGGACTGTTATCGCGGACGCATTTTTCCAAGGGCTTTCCAAGATCGGCTGCGAGGTATATCTGGAAGCGCGAGGGAGGAGGGGGGGGGGGGGAGATTTCGAGCGGGAAAGAGCGTTTTATTTATGGCTTTATGGAAAAAATGTTTGCCGTTACGAGCCAATAAATTTTTCGGATTTTTTGGGGCGATAAGTCGCTGCGAAGTCGAAAATTGAATCGCAAAGTGGGATGCGGAGCTGTGATGGGTTAAAAGTGAAGTGGATGAAGAGACTTTTTTATTCGCTCGGCGAATGTAAAATTATCGGGTGATTCTTTTACAAGCTGTAGAAATTGTATAAGCGAGTATTTATGTGCTTGCGGAAAATGTGCTACTCTACTTAAAAGAGGTATTTTAGGTGCTTTGGAATGATAAATTAAAACGGACAGGTTAGAAAGGTTTTAACTTCATTATTTTACTTATAGAATTTCAATTATCTTGCTACATTCTTAATGAATTAATAGGTTTAAGTGAAATCTATCAATTCAAAATAAGATTATTGATTGAATTAATTTGGAATACATTCCTCTGACTCTTCTTACGTCTCTTTATTCAAATTCCTGTAAATTTTTTACACTTACTTAACTAACAGAAAAAAGAAAAAAAAACCGTTGGCTCACCGACCAAAAGCCATTATCCTCTCAAAAGCTAATTACCATTGAACAAAAGCAGCTAATTTACTTTAAACTCAGAGAGCCGCACTCCTCGGTGTACACGAAACCGTAAAAGATCCACTGGGCTGGCATTTCCCAAGATATCCTCCCATAAACGGCGCTCTTTTACGGCTCATCCACGCAAGAGCCGTCATCATAGAGAAGCGAAGTAAAGAGACGATAGCTCGGCCCTTGGCGCTCTCTAAAGCGTTAAAAGCCACATTTGTTCGGAGCCGCGCGACCGCCTAGGCGACACCGATCGCTCATTTGTACGTCTCCTCACTGAATGAAAGAAAAAAAAAAAAAAAAATTCGACGGACAGAGAACGTCACGCTCCGTGAGTGAGACGCGCGGAGCATCGCCGCGATACATCGTAAAGCCTATTACACGGGCTCGCGCTCCGTACAAAAGAGAGCAAGAATTCAGGGCTTAATAGTCGCCGGGAGTGTCGGATTTCAATCCGCCGGGAATGCAGTCCGGCTAAGCTTTCCGTACGCGTAAAATATCGTCAACTCGTCGGGGTTCCCGGCTGCAGCGGCAGAGGCACGCGCGCTTTCCTACGGCAGTCACGTACGGCGCATAATACGTGTTTGATGACTGGCAGCGCGATCCTCCAATTTTAATTTTCCACGCCCACGCGACCGAGTCTCGTTCCCTCTAAATTTGGCCGCTTCATGAATGCCTGCTGCTATGGAGCGTTTCTGGATTGCTGATGGCTCTGATAAATGCGTAATGATCAGCTTTGTGGATGACGCCGAAGGTATATTGCTATTTTGGACGAGCGGCTCAAAGGGATTCGGATGTTGGGAGCGCTTTTGGGAGGCACTTTAAACGAGAGATGAGACTTGTGCTGATGAATGTTTTAGGGAAATTTTATTAATTTGCGGGGTAAGGACGTGCCGAGATTACGAATTTTTTGTATCGTCTTTTTTGTGACTACATTGTGCGATAAGCGAGGATTTATCTGAGCATCGGAGATTTGAAAAACTGCAAGCTCTGAGTTACTGCCTTGAGAATTATCATATCACTATTTTTTCAGACACCCTTTCATAAATTGTTTTAATAACCTATAAATATCCGACTTATCTCCTCTTTACACGCTGAATTTTTTCTTTCTTACAATGGAGATGTTCAGGTTTATGTTATCGGCTGCTTGAAATCATTTTATATTCCGAAGCATTATTATGCAGCATCACGTCTCCGCAAGCTTCGGCGCTTAGATATAGTATAATTTCTTTTTGATCAAAGCGAAAGTGAATTTAGCAGGGCAAATCCTCAAGAACATCCATTAAAGATGCTGCGAATGGTAATTTATGAAAAGGTCGATCAGCGCCACTCCGTTAAAATCCACAAATCGAATTTTTCCGATAAAACATTATTCCCATTGATAGCAGCAAGCCAGAAGGTATTAATTCGTCGGTCCGTCGAGTATCGAGAAAGTTTAATTAATTCGCAGCGTTTAGAATAGTTACAGGCCCTCTGATCCCTTGAAAATACCTCGGAGCAAATTAATATCGAAGTTTGCCGTTTCAGTTTCTGTGGAGCCACACGCGCGATTCCCCTTTCGCCGGCTCTCCCTCCTCCCGCGTTCCATCCCCCCTGCAGCATCGGAATTTAATCCTCTATTTACCTCTCAGCGACCGCGCGCAAGCGCAAGCGCCCGGCCTGCGCGCACGCTGCTTACATTCGACGTGTTTACCTGGCCGATGCACTTGCCGCGCCTATATACGCCGGACCTTATTTCGACGGCTCGCTACCTCCTCCCTCTCTTTCGCTGCCTCCCTCTGTAGTTCGCTCTCGGATGCTATAAGCTTATCATCGAGTTGTTTGTTTTACTCTCGAAGAGACGACTGCGGGAGATCTGTCGTTGAAATGCCTCGCATTTTCTACTGCCGCTCTGTTGTCGGCTTGCTTCTCTTTTAGGATGTTCAGCATGGTATATAAAACAAATCTAAACAAATCTTTATCTGTGGGTTTTTTACTGGTTCCCGCAGATAACGTGTTGCAGAAACAAATATCAAAATATCAATTTTTAAATTTCAATAAAATGTAGAATAGCATGAATTTTTACTAAAAATCAAAGATATATTTTATATAGCATCTGTGTTGGTGAAAATATTTCTGTTTTTTTTTTTTACAATAAAAATGTATGCGTACAGTTTACTTTTTATGGGGAGTATACTTGGTTTTCTATGCAGTATAGGAATATGCAATAAAATATAGGTGCAACTTTACTGGTATACAATTTTCGCCGGTACAAGACTAATGAATAGACGTATAAATATTTGTAGAGAAATCGTGTAAAGCTCATTTAGTTATAAACATTTAGTAGGCTGTGAAAAGTTGCTTGTAAAAGAAACTTTGTATAAACTATCAATTTTTAAGTATGACGTACCAAAAAGTGCATCATAATTTTTTTTGCATGTAACTATTGCTTAGAGTTGTCAAGTATGTCAAAAAACTGTTTTGTTTTTATGTCATGTTAATTTCTTATTTATATTAATCTTTACATCTTTTATCTTTACAAAAAATAAGTTTCGCAGTCTTTTACTATTTAAATTTACAATGGAAAAGTTTAACAATTACCTAGATTGTTAAATGAGTTATGATTAACTTTAGTCCACTTTCATATTACTGCATTAAAACTAACAAGGACAAACTAGTTTTTAAATTAGACTTTAAGTCTTCTTTACTCAACTGACTGAAATTACGGTACCAATTGATTTTCGTAAAAATAAAAAACAAAAGTCAAATTTATTTATCCAGTTTTTAACGATTTCAATTTAATACCTTCATGACCAAACACGTTGTGTATAATATATCTCTGTTTGATTAAATGGGTAAAGCTTTGGTTTAAATTATTAATTTACCTTTGTTGTCTATTTTATAGCCCTTCTCAAAGTTGAGTATCTATTGCATTAAATATGTATAATATAAACGTCGATAGCGGCTCGACTATAAGAATGTAATATGTAACTTAAATAGACCGATGAAATAGAGTCGTTTTATGGTATTTAATAATGCAGAAAATGTTTCATTTGTGTCGCCTCGAAAGTGGCCAAATTGAATAAAATATTGAACCGTTTCGATTCTTTATGTACACATGCGATTGAATTATATGAATCGATGACAACATTCTATTCATATTTGATTGAGAAAATAGTTTATCGACTGTAAAACTTTTACAAAAAAGACTATTAAGTAAAAAACGACAAAAGCACAAGAAATTTAGCTGCGAAATGGTTGAATGAATAATGCTTCTATTCTTGTTATACACGTCGAAGTACATCCATTAAATGTATTGTCCCACGAAAACGTGTCAAGAAATTCTTTGCTGGAAAGTGCCGATCGATTTTTCAGATGGTATAAGGTATAACAACATCTGGAATATAATTTGTATAAATAAAAGCCGCTGAGCTAGCAATGACTTTGTAAAGCTATAGGATTGAATTTCGAAATGAATTGAATTTCAAACATTCAGAAAGTTATTTCTGAAAATTTACACTTTTTGTTTAAATACCCTACCGCTCATTAAATACATAATTCGAATACTGAAATTTATCCAAGCTATACGCTTCTTAAACTAACGCAATCCATTCCCAACTGTACATTATATCAAAACTTTCCACCGTGAAAGTTTAATTCCAAAATATTCAACGAGCATTTCCATTCTCATTCGCACTACAGCCATTGAAAAGCAGCCAGCAGCCATCAATATTAAAAAAAAAAAAGAGGAAAAAAAAGAAAGATTCGGTTAAGCGCTCTATTAGACAATCATTAATTTCCAGCTCACGAACGTTGAACGCAGCGTAATCCTCGCTCGCGCGGGCTCCGCGCTCTCAACAATGTCCCCTCTTTCCCGCAGCTCTAGCTGCAAGAACGCCGCTCTATCGAGCCGGCCGCGTCGATGCGCTTTTGTTCGCCGACAATGTAAATTGATTCCTGCGATTAGCGCCGGGATTAAAGCCCCCGAGTGTTTTTTGCTCATCCTTCCCTCTCTCTCTCTCTCTGCGGTGGCGCTCGCAAGTATAAGATAAGGACTGACTTTATGATTTGGCACGCGTCGGCGCAAGGATTACCCCCCTCTGCGCTTGTCTATTCGGTATATAGGAAACGGCCGATAACGGATTAAGCCCTAAAGCCGAAATTCATCTCGATTCTAGAGTTCTCTCACGATGCGCCGCCGCCGAGCGCCTGCTCTGTTATCTCCGACGTGCACCGAGTGCCAAACGTACGCGCACTGCCGCTACTCGCAGCTCTCCGAGAGAGAGAAGCATCGATCGCGACGCTCTATGCGAAGCTTTCTGCGGTAGGATACCTATATATACTCATCAATTCTTACAAACGCGAACAAGAAACTTATAATTGATCAAATCCTAATCTCGGCGGCGTCAGGAGTCTTTGAGAAAGTCCGGAGGGAGGAGCTGGATGCTGATGGCCCAAGCGAGCGGTGTAGCAGGGCTGCATTAAGGTAATTGATCAGATCGGCCAACTTTTGCCGAGCAAGCGGCTGGATTTAATCCGCGACGCTAATTTCGACGGAAACGATGCACTTTTTTATCGATTGCGGATGATAATTATGTGTTCGGATTTTCGGAATTGGCTGCTAATGAGGCTCTCACTGATTATGTCTGCTCGGGGATCTGATTTCTATATGATGCGGGGATGGATATTTTTAAATAATGATCCGACAGCATTCGGCGGGTTAATTCATGAATGTTTTTATAAAATGTGATTGCTTTAGTGTCTAAATAATGAGAGTATTTTCTGTGCTTATTTTTATAAGTTGCCAGGTTATTATTAATCCGGAATATTGGAACAATGTATTCTTATGAATAAACAATTTTAAACTATAACCGTTGCAGGTGATTCAATTCTAACTCAATTACGTTCTTCTATTTTGGTAAAAACGATTCTCTGTCTCAAATTGTTCTTATTAAAACGACATTAAATCACAGGTTATAAACGAAACCGTTATTCAATCCCGTCAACAGAATTATTCACGTTCCAAAAGTTCAGCAATTCAAATAAACCTAAAATTAACACCTGATCCGCTTTCCACCACAACACCCAATCTGTAAAATTTGCACCTTCGCACGGTGTCTTTAACTAGAAATTAATTTAGTTAAAAATAATTACGCGTGACGTATATGTTGAATATTTGGCCGAATGCTCTTTATTTGATAGTAATTTTGAATATGTCTATTCAATACAAGGTTTTCTAGAAGACTAACTACATTTGTCCTCTGCGGAGAACAGAACACCTTTTTACAATGAGGTGCCCCTTTTTGGGCCCTTGTCCATCGGGGGATGGC
>UELX01005319.1:0-14173 GCA_900480035.1 Eupelmus urozonus | reverse complement strand
TTACCGAACAGCAAATACACCTGGCAAACTAAACAAAAATTGGCTCCGCGTCAACCTTAATACAATTTGCGTACCGATATCGGAAAACGCTGCCAGCCATAAAACTCGGATAATCAATCACATCAAAGAATCAGGCATAAAAGCCCCCGCCGTCATTATACAAAGATATTTCACTCAACCGCGGAATCGAGCCTCGGCGTCTGCATCTATATACAAAACACCGCCAGCTCTCCTGGCATTGATCAGCGCGCGTCACTCGGGAGCCGGTCCCATTCCTCTACGTCTGATTTACTTCTATCTTATATTTCATTTTACAGAAGCAGCAGCAGCAGCACCGACTGCCTCGCTCTTCTGCACAAGAAGCTTCGTTATTCCCCAGCGCACAATTCAATTGACGGACTCTGCGCGCGCTCGGCTCGAGATCCAATATTCCCTCGCGTCAACGTCTCGAATTAACGGCGACGTCCCTCGATTTTTTTTTTTCGCTTTTAATTAATCCATTAAGGGCGTCGCGGGATGCGGTAACGCGCGCGTCAGTTTGGCAGAAACGAGCTGATTACATTAATGAGGACGAGCCGAGGCTCTTTCGACTGAGCGCTCTGATGAATTGTCCGACGCGCTCGATGCTTTTCTTTTGTGCACGTGTATACATACGCGCAGCGCTCATTTTTGCTCCATAGCGTTTAACGGCCGATCAATAGAGCCGGCGTTGCGTCAGCGCCGCTGCGTTAGCGTCGCTTATAGCTGTACAGCTCTCGCTAATTCGCTAAGTAATTGCAAATATTTCATATTCGAGAACGTCGAAGCTCTCTCTCTCTGCGGGAATGAAATAACGCTCTATAATTTCTTTGAGAGATGCACCCGCGTTTTCCCCGACAATGGAGCCTCGACTTTAAAACCGTCCTTCGTCCTCCTCTCTTCTCTCGAAATCTCTCAAAAAAGGAAACGATAAACCAATTTAATCCCCCCCAATGCAATGCCGAAATAAATAAAAGGAAATAAAAGGCGCAGGGAAAATATCGGTAAACTCGGCGACTTCATGAATTCGCAGCGTTGGCAAAAGCGAGAGAGAGAGAGAGAGAGAGAAAGAGAGAACGAGAAAGGCAGCTCTCCAACGAGAGGGAGGGAAGAGAGAAGGGGGGGCTTTGAAAAGTTTCGAGAGCAGCCGCAGTGACCTTCACCGACGTCCTGGCGCGAAAGGGGGAGCAAGAGCGCGAAACAATGCCGGGAGCGCGAGAGGGGAACACCAGGCGGTAGCGGAGAGAGAAAGACGGCGATGCATCCGAATCTCGCGCGTTCCCCTCCGCGCCTGCGCTACCACGTATAGATGGAGTAGAGCGAGAGAGAGAGCTCAATTTGCCATTAACGACGTTTGCTTTTTCAGGGATTAAAAACGCGAGAGGCATGCGGGTGGAATCCGAAGAGCTTTTAATAAAAGTTGTGGTGTGCTGGAGAATGGGAGGAAGGGGGGGCTGGTTAATGCCGGTTTTTCAGCTGATAATCGCTTTTTGATGAGGGAAATTATGTTAAGCGCTCGGAGTGCAGTAATGAATTTATTAATTCGCGCCCTCGACTTGTGGGGGCTTTTCTTTGCTGCACTCATGATTTATGTGGTTTGCGATTACTGTACGAGTGTGTAGAAATGTTTATTAATTAATGGTGATTAGCCTTGTTTGAAGGATATCTGTCAATTAAACTAAACTAAATTCTGTAATGAGTTAGATTCTGTAATATTATTTGAAGGAGCTTCCATAAATTGTAAATTTTATAACATTCTAAACAACTTTATGAACTAGAGGTACATAGTATACTAGAAACTTTATAATCAATAAATATTAAAGATCAAACAAATCCATATATTACGAGACTAGCCATTACTTATTATTTAAAAGTTTTGATAATTTATTATCTTATGATTGAAAAGCTCTACTGATGCCACATTATTTATACATCAAACAGAAAAGATTTTTTACTAGACACCAATGAGCTTTACTCGAACATGAAAAGTCGTAAAAATGTACGAATAAGATTACGTTCTTTTCAAAAAAATGATGATCGAGAATTAAAACATAATGAAACAAATTCATTGATTATACAGTATAGGCATTAGAATTAATTAATTTTAATTTTTATTTATATTTGAGATTAAAATAAGAAATATAATAACTAAATAAGAATTAATTTTTTAAACGTCTAAATTAAAATTAGAAATAATTATTTACAAGAACTATTTCTAATTTTGTTATAAAATAAATACTGTTTCGTCTTATTTTCCATAGCCAGAAAAATTAAAATGGATCCTGTAATCTGTAATTTTACGATTTGAAATAAAAGCATTAAAAAAAATTCACACACTAAACACAAATAATTATCAACCCTTACCACCCTTCAAAATTTCAAAACCGCATCAAAACCCCGCGCACTAATCTCACCACTCCCTTTGTAAAAAAAAAACTCCCCCAACTCTCCATCGATCCCTCAAAACCGGCCAATTACTTAATCCGCAATTACGAGCAATCCTCAGCCCTCTCCCCACCTCAGGCCCCGCAAAGGGTCGGAATCACCAGCGCGCACGTGTATACATGCACAGGCGCGAGGCCATCACTGGCCCAGCAACAGAGCTGGCTCACCTGCACTCGCGATTCCCGGAAACTCGACTCGAGCGCGCGCGCGCGTAGTCATCTTCGCATAACACGCGCACGCTTTGCGGTTAAGTAACTCGTTGCCGGCTTACTCTCTGCGGGCTGCACCTGCAGCAACAGCAGCGCGTCTGATTTATGCGAGCGCAGCTCCAAGAGAGACGGGCTTAGGCGTGCGTATATGTGTGGCGAGGCCCACGGCGACGCGGAGAATTTAATATCGGCCGGCATGATTCATGAGCCAATATGGCTCGGATGTGGGTAGAAGTACTGCACAAGTGTGTGTAGATCGGGCCGAACTTTTTTTCGGCCCGGCTGGTTTGAAGAAGAACTCGGGGCTGAAGCGTGGGTGTTCTGGATTTTGCGCGAGAGGGCCGGATTGACAGAGGAGCGAATAAGGGCAACAGCTGGATTATCGCGATCTGGAATTCACTTGGAAGCTGATGGAGTTTGGAACGGTGGATCGGCAGTCGGCAAAGTAATGGATTTTATGCATGGACACACAGCCTGCAGCAAATTTACGAGAGAACTCGGAATTCCTAGGAGTAGATTCCGGCGATGATGCATATGCAGTGGGTCATGTTTGTTTTGGGGTCTTCTATTCTTAGCGCCGGGCGCAGTATCGCAGATGCGAGAGGGAATGTAACGATGGTATTTTAACTGCTGGAAATCGAAAATACCGCTGTATTTATAGATTGGAAGGCTTAATTAAATAATACATTTTCAGCTTATTCGCGTCTGGCTACTGTATAAAAAAGCGGCCTCTTGTTTCTGCGCTGTTCAATTTCGATTACGGTTAAATTCGTTAGGACAACTCACAATCTAACTTTATCACGTCTAGATCATTCCTGACTTTGGTAAACTAAATATAATAACGCTTAAGCATGAAAAAAGTTTGCGTCATTAGCAAAATTACAAAACTAATTCACGAGCATAAAGCGAAATTAATCAGCGGCTTTTTACTCGCCACTTGAATCGAGCAAGCGGCATTTCCATACGAAAAGTAAAGCCGCTTAACAGACTGTCAGCCCAACGAGACGCTTACTCGCATAAAAGTCCGAAGTGCACATAATTCCGGAGCATCAAAAACTCAAAAGCTCGAGCAATAATTCATCGTTCGCTCGGTGCTCGCGCGCGAGAGCCAGAGCGACATCCATAAAACCTCGACTAGCATAAAAAGTTGGGGCTTATGCAGGCGGCATGCCGGTCATTAACGAGAGCGCGGCAATAAAGAGACCAACCGGTCCCCCGTCCGCACACGCCCAAGTGTTTCACGCTCGAATTTCACCTTCACCCCTGCGTCAAGAAAAACAAGAAGAAATAAATAAACCGGACTACGCGCCACCCTCTCCGGCATCGTAGTTTTCCACCCCCCTTTTTCACTTTCTTTATTTTCTAGAAACAAAAAGAAGCCGAGAGCGAGGGGCGAGCCGCTGCGCTAGATGCTCTCTCGCGAGCGAGTCTCCGCATAGAGTTTGCAAGAAAAAAATTAAAGTACGCCCCTGCAGCGCTGCTACGATTCGCGTATAGCCCGCCGTGGCTCTCCGAGCAGATTCGCACACTCGCGTATACGTACGTGCACATGTAAATGCGCTCTCTTTCTCCCTCTTAAGATGGTGACATAGATCTGTACGTCTCTCTCTCTCTCTCTCTCTCTCTCTCTCTCTCTCTCTCTCTCTCTCTCTCTCCGCACTCTTTCGATCGCAAGCTTCTCTCTCGCTCGCTCGCGATTCGCGAATGTGTGTATATGCCTCGCCCTTCCCATATCTCTCCAGCGCGCGCACAGAGACAGCACACAGCCGGCTCGCTCTCGCGTTCCCCACTGTGTATACGTATATATATATACGTATACGGCCTGCCAGGAGCACCGGGCCTCGCGAATGCGATGTTGCTGCGACGGCAACGAGGCACATCCCTGCGCTGCTGCTGCTCTGCTGCTGCATCGACCGGCCACAGCAGCCATCCGTGGCCCTCCCCTTCTCTCTCCTCCAGAGCTCTCTCTCTCTCTCTCTCTCTCTCTCTGGCAGAACTCACTCTCTCCTTTCGTCGCTTTCTCTCTATGTATACGTGCGTGTGCGCTCTATGTCAAGTTGCTCTTTTTATTTGGCCTCTCGCTCCCCGCTGCAGAGAGGCCTTTTCTTTCTTTCTTATTTCTAAAAACGCTCGCTCTCTCGTCAATTTTTATTTGCCCTGACGCAAACGCGACCCATCTGCGCGCCTCGCGCCCGCACTTCTGTATATACGCACGCGCGCTTTGGCTTTTATTTCACCGGACGAATCTTGATGGACGCTCTTTTTCCCGAGGCTGCGGTCAGCGAGAGACAGCTGATTTTTGCGCGATCCAATGAGTTGCGTGTAGTGCGCGCGATGCATCGATGGGAACGGACAGGCGGATGGGGCGCTTTTTGCGCTGCGAGGATGTTACTTCGCCAATCACAGAAGTTTCCAAGTCGCGGGATATATTCGAGCAGCGACGAGAGGCTGGCCGGTGCGAACGCCTGAATTTTAAAACGCAACTTCTCGGCGCGTATAGCTTCGAGCTTACAACTTTTTGGATATACTGCGGGGCGGGTTTTATAGTATTAAAGTTGCCCGGGAAACTATGTGTTCTCCTGGCTAATCAGAACTTATGGCTCTTGTAAACTTGTGAATGTATAAAAACGGACATTGTCGTAAAAAAGTTGGCGATTTCGAATAAAAGGGAAGTTTAACGAGATGGGTGAGCCGTGTTAGAAAATGTATAACGTGTAAGGCGCGTTTGTGGGACTTACAAAGGAAGTGGAGGATTTACCTGGAGGATTCAGCTCGGGAGATTTGCTGTTATCAATCATATTCTTTTTTTAATGTAAGCCGAATCGATGGAGGCCAATTGAAACAAGTCATTGGAATTCAATTTCTTTTCTGGCTTCAATTTTTTCAATTTATAATGTAATCATATTTCAAATCCTCGGAACTTTGTAAAGGACAGATTGTCGATAAAATATAAGTTGAGTTTTTAAAACATTTTTATTAGTTTTATAAATTTTAAACTTCTGCGGCTCAATTTTTTATTCGTCAATTTTTTTAAATTTGAGATAAATTTGTTGTTCATTAATAAATTAAGTAATGTAAAAGTTTTTAATTAATACATTTTTCAGGTTACAGTAATAATAATTTTTGGAATATTTAAATTAAAATTCGACAGCTTTTTTATACACAATAATACCTTTTATCCTTTCATTTTTATTCTTAAAATACTTACAAACGTGAAATGAAAAATTTTAAAAACGCATAATTATAATACAAATCCCTACAAATCTGACTGGAAAATACGTTGAAAACGCACTGCAGAACATTACCACACAACGAATCCAATATCCCAGCATCCGCCCCTGCCCCCTCTTAATTACAGCATCATTCGCACGGAAAAGGCGGAAAAGCCGATAAGCAGCATGCTATAGCCGGAGGCGCAGCGATGACGAAAAGATCCGCGATATATATTAACGTTATGCAACGCGGAGCCAACACACACTGCCACTAATAATCGCGCTCGAGTTTCGCGCGCACCTCCGCAGGGGGGAGGTACAGTATAATACACGTCGCCGTAGATGAAATCACGGTATAATTCGCGTCTTGCGTAATGCTTATAGCTTTTTTGACGAGGTGAATTTTCGCGCTCGCGAGTTTTTCGCGAAAGGCTCGTGTGAGCGAATTTATTGGGGTGTGTATAAGGTGCAAATAAGATTGACGGGTAAGAGTGTATATAGTTGGGGGTCTCTGGTTTGAAAGTTAGATGAGAAGCTTTGGCCCGTGTCGAATATTTATTAGGTACTTTGATATTGAGGTGTGGTTTCAATAAATGAGTATATGCTAGGAAAAATTAACGTCTTGTAAATTTTAGTAGTCAAATTTAAGGATTTTGATGGTTTTTCGGATAGTGTGAAAATTTATGTTTGCTTTAGAATATAAAAAAAAATAAATACTTACAGTATTTTAGAGTTAATATAATATTGTACGTAGTAGTACGAATGCTCCAAAAAATGATAGTTTATATATAAGTAAAGAATAAACATTAAAATAAAATTTTAAATAATGTTTTTATAAAAAATTCACATCAGATATTTCAGTATTTAAAAAATTGAGATAAATTCAATGTGAAAATACACATTGACAAATGAAAAGAAATAAATATAAATGCAAATACAAATGTGGTTTAAAATGCTTAAATAAAAAAATAGAACTATACTAAAAATAATATTTGTATAATTGAAATTATATAAGTAGCTTATTTTTTTCAGAGTATATTTTTTAATGACCTTAAAATACAAAAAAAATTTCATGTAAAGTTCTTTATCTTATTATAAAATTTTAAAGTGAGAATAATTTAAGAATGTTAATAAATAATTAAAAAACTCAATTTATGAAATTCCAAAATTGGTATTTATCTATTGCAAAAAGTTTTTAAACATTTCTAGTTTCTGGATAATGAACACAAAAGTTTTGTATTTATAATTATTCAGAACTCTAATTACAAAAAAAAGTGAGATATTATTTTAAATGCTATTAAAAATTAACCTTAGACGCTATAATATTTATTATTTTAAATTCTTTTTCTAACATTAGGATATTCAATGTTTACTTATTATAATGATTATTTTTATCAAAAACTTTTCTCCCTGTTAAAAAATTACTATACTTTACCACCATTAATTTAATATCTTTTGTTAAAATACTATCGATATAACTAAATATGCAAACTACGTTAAAAACAGTATAGAAAAACGTTTAATTTTTAAAAAAATAAAATTCAAGCATCTCAAATATCGTACTAATAAATATAAATACATAAATAATAATTATCACATTTTCAGTTTATACTATACAAAAAGCTATTTGTACGTAAATTTTATACTCTTAAAAAACATGTTATCTCCGCGTACATCATCGTTTCATAAAAAACGAAAAATTATTGTATTTGAATTACCCGCCAAAAACAAACCTCAACGTCAAGTCATCAAGAATCACCGTAGTTCCGGACACTTCAATCACGTTTAAAACATCTTGCTCATAAAATTATTGCTTATCACGCAACATCCGTAATCATCATAAAAGAGAGTAATATAATCATCACAAGAATGTTAACGTTTCCCTATCGCCCCCTATACATACATATACATATAATAACGCCATGTGCTCTTCCCGGCGATCCCGCGGTAGGCCAACCGACCGGCACTCGGTTGATCATCAACTTTCGGCCGATCCCGGCTCAAGCAAGCCCGGATAATAAAAGCTCGGCTTCGCGACAGTTGATATTATTCAATGCACTTACCTCTGTCAAACTTTTTGCCCTCCGGATCGATGTCTTTGACGTTGAAAATATCCTCGAACAGCACGCCCGCCATTTTAGCAAGAAGAACGAGCTAGCAACCACTGCACGCTGGCGCTGCGGTCGCTCAGTCACGCTCGAGGAGTGTCTGTATGTGTGGCTTCGAGAGACCAGTGCCGTGACGATGCGAAAGTTCGCCCTGGCTCTTTACTTACGGAACGCTCATTTTATGGGTTAAATAGGCTTAGCGTGGTTGCAATATTGATTCGAACTTTATGGGAAATGTTGTATTTCAAGGTTTATTTTTGTAGCCAGTGTTTTAAGGAAGATTTGTCTAGAATTGTTTTATATATTTCTGAAATGTAGGCGGAATAAAAGGTGTGTGTCGGCCGTGACCTTGAAAACATATGGTACACGATACGGCACTGGCAATTACATTCCTAAGTACTGGAATAATTATATTCACTACAGTTGATGTGCATTTGCAACATTATTTCCATACTTATAAGTAAATAATATATTAAATTTTATTCAAAGAGGAAACTAAACAAAATTCGGTTTCGCTTCAATAGGTAGACGGCTTTCAGATACTGGAGAATTCTCTGGGGGTACTATCAACTGAACAGTAAGATTGTTTCTTTAAAATAAATTAGTTTTAAGCAACAACGTTTTTTTATTCCGTTTTTTATTTCCGTTTATTGAATTAGAATTTTTCTTGATCTTTTTTAATTAATTTTTGTACTGACAGACAACGCGAATTTTACTATTATTTTATATTTTTAAATATTCGCGCCTTTTCAAGTAATGTTATAATCAAATATATGTATATGTATATGCAGATGTTGTAACTAAACAATTCTTAAATAACTATTAAATACACTTTTTAAACGAACAAAATAAGCTTTATTTGCAGAATAATAATAATATAATGTTTTTTTTTTTAATTTCTTTATTTTATTATAAGTACATACCTAGAATTATGAATTAATAAAAAATTAATTTATTATAGTTGAATAAAATTGAATTACATTTGAGGAATTTAATTTTGCTAAAATCGTAACCTTAACTAAGAAAGAGGGAAACATCCTAAGAAGAAGAACCACTGAGCAAACAGCGTGCTTGTGATCTACTGTTTTGATGAAGTAAAACTATTGTTGTTAGACAGCTTTTATATTATTTTTAAATATGAGTGACAACGAAACAGACGCTTTACTCGATGAAGAGAAAGATCAGGTATTTATAATAATCCTTCAATTTTCTAAAAATAAAAAATTTTCAATTTAGAAAAGTTTAAAGAGGTTAACATAATTTGAGGTTAGGTTATCCATTTGTATGCACATTAAATTATTATCCTATTTTTAATTATACAACTGTTTTTCAAGTCCAGGTTTTTTATTTAAAGCCTAAAGTAATACAGATTAAGATAAATAAAATAACTTTCATATTACTGTTGAAAGAAATAAAAAAGTTGTTTACATACATTTTTTTGTTGTAATATAATTGAATAAATCTTTATTAGCCAAAATAGAGTATTTTATAAGTTTCCTTAATTATTAATTATTGCACACTTTTAACACACAGTTGAAACAAGTGTTTATAAAAGAACTTTATTTTAGTCAATATATTTACAAATTTTTGTTAATTTTATCATGAAACATAAATATATAAATTTAAATTTTTGAGAAAAAAATAATAGTACATAATGTAGATATATTTGTCTTTGATTTGTATTTTGATTATTTTATAAAATTTTATATATTTTCATTTTTACAGGGAGAAATTCGTAAAGAATTATCTGAAATGAGTTTCGAGGATTTACAAAAACTTAAAGAAAAGTTGGGTACCAAAGTTTATAATGCAGCAATGTTTGGAGTAAAGAAAACTAGAGAAGTCAAATTTAAACGAGAAAATAAAAATAGACCTCGAGAAGAAACAGCAAAAAGACAAGTTACTCGGTTTCGGGAAGTGGTACCAGTTAAAAAAAAGGAACCAAGAGATCCAAGATTTGATAGTCTTTGTGGTACATTTAATGAAAAAGCTTTCAAAAACTCTTATGCATTTCTTAATGATGTACGAGAAAATGATTTAAAAAAATTAAAAAAAGAATTGGAATCTGAAGATGATCCCAAGCGCATTAAGAAAATAAAATACTTAATTCAAAGATTAGAAAATCAACTAAGAGAAGAAAAAAGGAAGAAGGAAAAAGAAGAAAAGGCTAAGGAAGACAAACAAGAAATTACTCAAGCTATTAAAAGTGGAGAGAAACCTAATTTTAAGAAAAAGTGTAAGTATTTTCAAAATAAAATAATTCTATTTTGTGTGTCAATATGATTTTTTAAAATTTATATTCTACTTTTTATATCTTTTAGCTGAAAAACGTATTGAAAGCTTGGTAACTCAATATGAAGATCTTAAAAATTCAGGTAAATTGAAAAAACACATTCAACGAATAAGAAAGAAAAGGTTAACAAAAGATCGTGTGAGATTAGAGAACTCTATAGAATAAAGTTGGTACAGACATATTGTATATAAATTACTTACAACTAACCAACAAATAAGAAATACAGGCGTTATGATATGAAATATTTTCATATCTTGTTTTACAAAAAGTTATTTTCAAAACTATGTTAAAGTTTACGACTGTATTAGATATAATTTAATTGATAGTACTCTACCTATTGTATATTATAAATAGAAATAACATTTACAAATCATGTAAAATTAAAGAAAGTTAAGATATATTTTCTACAAGTTATTCTTTGTATGCTATTAGTTCAAAGAAAATTTTACTAGAAAAATCATTTTTATTTTACTTTTATAAATTAGAATAAAATTCTACAAAAAGTAATTGAAATTAAACTAAATATAAAATATTCTAAAATAAAAAAGTTTCTTTTGAATAATTAGAATGTTGGTAAAAATAAATATCCTTATTTAACAACATAAGTAATTTATTCTCATATTTTTATTCATAAAGATCTTTAATATTTATTATACAATCTTGAACCAAATATCTCTATAAAAGTAAACAAAAAGACATTTTAAAATTATTACATATCAATAATCATGTTATAGTTTCTTATACAATGATTTTTACTTGTATATCTATAAGTTGAAGTTTATATGTATTAAAATTTAATAAATGACATTGTACAACTTAAATTAAAGAAAAAAACCTATTTTATATTTTTTAAAAATTTGATAAATAAACCTACAGAAATTTATCTTATAAAAAGAAAGGAAAATCTGTTCATTCACTGTCCTTTATCAAAGATTCAAATATCCAATAGCCAAAATTATCCATCTATTAGTCGTTATAAAAAGAATCCAGAACTCCAATACCTACCGTCTCTTCTCAGCCCCTTACAAGCTCCTTGAGACTGCCAACATTATAAACGAAACGAAAAATATGTCGACTGAGTAGAGGTGAAGAAGGCTCCCCGAAGAACAGATGCCTGAATTAATTATGTATTTTTTATTTAACATCAAAAGTAATGACACTTGGGTTGGACAATGTCTCTCGTTTTTTGTTTTTTCATTTTTTTTTATCTTAATTTATTTTTCGCGTGTGAAAACAGAACTTATCGATATAATAATCATACGAAAGAAATCGTCAATCAGAAATTACAAGAGTTCTGGTATAGAGCAGTGTACGTGTTTTTTTTTAATCTCTTAATCTCTCTTTTATCCTCTTTCTCACTCTCTCGCACTCGCCATTATCATTCTCCGTCGCGCGCGCTTTGCATTTTTTCCTCCACTTTCGTTATCTGTATTTTAGTTTTCAAATGCCACACTCTCGTTCTTCTAATTCACGTGTTTCCTTTTTTTAGCTTCTTTTGTGGCTTCCGTTAAATCGTTTCGTCGAAGGTTACTCGAAGCTCTTTAAAATTTGAAAGACAAAACAATCATTTTCTACCCGCTTTTATTCTGAACTTGGTGCTTTACGAAATTCGCAAATCGTGAAATGAATGTAAACTTTGACTCTGTTATATTTTCTTTACATTCACGCACAATAGTCATGAGTAAGTTTTATAACAGTTTCATCTTGATCTACATTATTTTCAACGACTTTTTCGATCTAGCGCAATCACCATTTTCAATCAGAATCTCAATCAAATCCTTCGTCGAAACGCTTCAACCGAAATTCACTTTTTCAACGAGTGTGCCGATCCTCTAGATCTAAACTGGCATATAACGTGTATGTGTACGTGTAAATGTGTGTTTATGTATCATGTAAATGTTTAATTTTTAACCGTTAATTATTATTTATTTTTTTTTTTTTTTCGTTAAACTTTAAATCCTCTTGCCGTCGTCGTTTTTTCTCTGTTGTATTCGGTTTATGCTAAAAAGGAAAAACGCAAAGAAGTGGGAGCACGGAAAGGAGAAGCTCGCCTCGTCCCCCGAAGCTCGAAAGCTCGGGGAGCGCGGTCGGTTTCTCCTCTCTCCTGTCCTCGCCGCGCACGATATCTCTTCTCTGTCTGTGTCCGTTCTTTCAATTATTTAAAATATGTACAATATTAATAAAACATTATTCAATTTTTTTTCTCATTAACCACTTTCGCTCGCCTTTTCTTTCGCTCTCGCTTTATTTTCGTCGTTTTTTTTTTTTAATCGTCCGTCGCGTGTGTAAGTTGGTTGAGTGAGTGTGTGAATGAGACGTGGCGGGCTGCGCAGGGCGTTTTTCCGATTTTCTTAACATGCTTTTTGCTGCCTGCTAGTTACTTGCTTTCTTTTCGATCGGAAAAATAGACGAGCGTGAAGTTTCAATATCGGTTCGAGTAGTTTCATGCACACGAAGGGCTGTTCTCCTTTGCTTCAATGAACTATTGTTGCCGGCAAATTTTAGAGTATTTTTTACGTTTTCTCCTTATCTACATTATTATTATTATTATTATTATTATTTTATATGCTTAATATATCGTATATATACGTCGACGAATATCGCTAACACACATACGTATAGATTAATAGGTTTTTTTTTGTTTTGTTTGCGTGTAAGCAGTCGAAAATCTGCACAAGGACCGTGCGGCGTGGCAATACTCTCGTCGGAGATTTTTAACCGTATACATCGTGTATATTACATTAATATACATATACATGAAAGCTTGACTCGTATTTGGGTACATAAGCAATGATAAAAAAGCATACCATCGTCATACAATTTTTCACTTTCGTCCTAATGAACCGAAAGGAAACTTCACGGCTCGAACTTTTTTCCGCCGAATTTCTTATCGAACAGATTGCGTCGCGCATCCTATATAGGCCATATATCTTTCGCCGATTCCACGCGACGGAGCGCGTAAAGATTTGCGCTTACTCTTCTTTGCCGTTGCTTTTTTCTTTCTCTCGATCTTTCGGATCCCTGTCGTTTTGTTTCGTTTTTCGTTGGAACGACTTGCAGTCAAAAAATTGCGGGCGCGCAACTAACTTGTGTATGTGAAAACGAATGCATATAAAAACGACACGAGTACGAAAATCCGGTATAAAAGAAAACGAAAAAACCGAGTGAAAAGAATCTTGGTAATGAGGGAAAATATACATATCGGAGTGTGTACGAGCGATTATCGGATTTCAAGCGTGACCGTCTCTGATTCTGACGTGCTCCAGCAGTTCGTACCAGAAGCAGGTACCGAGAAAATTCGAATTTTTTTTTCAATTCGAACCGAGACTCTACTTTTGTACGTAAAACCATCGAAAACCGTTGATACCAGAACGCTCACGCATTGACAAAAAGAAAATGTATATGTACGGCGATATGGCCGTGTACAGGAAAAGGAAGCAAAACCATGTATTATTATACCTAAAATCGAAATGGAAAAATTGCGCGCCTCGTTCATCCCGCTCAGTCCGCCGCAGGATCATATCGTTTCATGTTCATGTCATTCTGTTAATAATGGTCTTAGTTCGCAAAAATGTTAATCACGTCCCCTGCGTCATCATCATTTACTCTCCTCTCGTGTACTCGTCGTTTATTTATTTTATTTTTTTTTGTATTTTTTTCTTTCTTTTTTTATTTGTCCTTTCTCGCCTCTCTCGCATACTCCTGCTTTTTCCCTTTCGCTTTCTCATCACCTCATTTATTTATTTTTTTTTTTTTTTTTTATCTTATTACATACTTTGTTTTTGTTTTTTTCTTCAACAACACGATCTAGACTAAACCATATATAATAATTACATCTAATAATATCTTACTGTAACATGTATTATATTATAATTATTATTATTAATA
>UELX01005318.1:0-14177 GCA_900480035.1 Eupelmus urozonus | reverse complement strand
ATTTTAACATCTGAAAACATATCCCAAAGTTTGAGCAAAATCCGTGATCCGGAACCCTGACCCTCTCCTAGTGAGTATAACAATTATATTTTATTTTATATGTTTTGGTGTATTTTCTTGTGATTTATATTGAGAACAAAATTAAGATGTTAAAAAACTTAAACAAAACTAACTTTTTCAATAAATTGAAAGTTCTTGATTTAAACTTCAATGCAAATATATAAAACTATTCTTTTAAGTGAATCAATAATATTTGGCTTCAACATTTGTATAATTTCTTTTAGATTTTACGGATTTATAAAAAAAACATTTTTTCATTCTTTCTTTTAAAAACTTTCTCTTAAAATTCTTATAGCTATATTTTGTTTGAATATTACAAGTTATGTATGAAGTTTAAAGTATATTTTATATATTGAATTTTCAATTATATGACCGCAGCTGGCCGTTATTAAAATGCAAACATACATCCGAATTTGCACATAAAGCTTCCTTGAATAAACGTTTTTTCATGTTCGTGGAGCATTATTTTTAAGTACTAGCTGAATTTAAAAAATTGATCTAAAGAAATCTTTATGATAAAAATAATTTGCATATAATTTATTTGGATTAATGTTATACGTGATACATAATAGCAGTTTATTAAAAATGATAAAATTTAAAAATCATGATAAACCAATTTTATTGGGATAGTATTTGATTGTATACTCACAGTTAAACTGTAAGTAGTTAGTACTAAAATCAATTAGCTTTGACAAAAATTATGAAAATAATTATTTTATGCGGCAAATATTAAAAAAAAAACACACACATTAATATATAAAATATTAAAAATAAAAGGACTTTCTCGCTTTTGCTGAAAAGAGATTCAGCTTAATTTCCAACCTTTCCAAGAGTCCTTTAATATGTTTCAAAACATCTTTGCGAGTTACTCTGATATAACGTAGAGCTCATAAGGAGACGACTCATATTCCTGCTGAAAAGGAGTGCACGTATATATACTTGCAGTCGAGTGCGTGCTCTCTGTTTTAGATGAATGAATTGCGTATATGCATGCGTAAACCAACTTGTCGCGCACGCGCGCTTATGTATAGCTGTATGTACCCCCTGTACTTGACGGATTCTTGCGCTCTAACAAGTTAAGACTCGCAACGGCTTAGCCGAGCATGAGCTTTTATGTTTAATCTGTTGGTTGCGATATATTACTTCTCAGCTTATATACCAACGCCAGCGCAAAATTCGAATAGCCGTTGTTTACAGTTAATTTGAATTTATATTTCGAAACTAGTGGGAATCTAAGTACTAGAGCGTAGCTGCTGCTACTGCACTAGCTTGATTTTGTATAATTAAGTGACAGTTCCAGTGTGTAAATGATTGTCTTTTCAAACTTTGCCGAAACTCTGTCGGAATAGTGCAGTGCAGGGGGTAGGTATTCTGGGCCATCATGCTAATTTGAAGCTTTTTTGTAATTTCGCTTGTTTTGGCAATGCAACCCGTAGCTATAATAAGCCTTATAGCGTATTGAATAGGAAAAGAATTATTTATTATTAATTAATAAATTATAATTTTAATAAATATTTTGGAATATACTTTTTCCGATTTTTTTTTGTAAAATACGGACTAAACTATGCAAAAAAATTCGGTAAATGACGTATAAAATTATGCTAAATTTTTAACTAAACGAATTTTGCTAACAAGGAGAGTACTTGAAATTCGATAAAAAATGTTCATAGCCTTGGCAAAAATTACCGGAGATCCTGAAGTATAGTCAACGCTAGTGATGAAAATTTGTTAATGAATTGATATTTTAGTTTTAATAATTTATTTGCTAAATCTCTATATTTATTCCAAAATTTCATTAAAAACTACTCGCCCAGCTAAATTATAAGTATATATGCAGCTTTTTCGGCTGTAAATTTTTACCACTTAACTCAAATTAAAAACTCATGCAAATTAGCTTCTCTCGTTTGAATAGTCCTCTTTTAAATACTAAAGTTTGTAATAAAAATAAATAGTTATTAATGAAAATTTAAAGAAAAAGATAAAAAATGCAAGTAAATAAATTAATTAGTACCAATATTGATTTATTTTTTATTTACGTTTACGTGATTATATGAGTATAGGTATATCGCTCAGCGCTCTCTTAGTGCAGGATTGTTTCTGACTAGTGCAGTAAAAATATCCAACCTCTGCATTCACGCGTGTGTCGACGCTCCGCTAACTCCAAGTCGACTGTATACAAGTGCACTACAGGTGTACTTACCTTACCTCTTCATGTTTACAAACTCGTTCTTCATTCGGGAAAAAATTCGCAGCATCAAATTAGCTGCAACTCTCAAGCGCCGCTTATAGTTACTTTATATTTACAAAGTTTGGCCCTGCGCACTCTGTCGGTATTTTTCCGATTTTCTCGTTCATGTAAGTTGAATCTTGAATTTGACCGATTTGACGCGACTCCGAGTTTACAAGTGGAGAAAATGGGAGGATGGACGCAGCTCGCTGACGAGTCGTGGCAGAAGATTGAAAGGATTTTTAACGTTCAGGTGAGAGAAAAAGCTCGCGTTTATTAAGTTCAAATATGATCACGAAACTTTCGAATTTATCTTCACGTAATCCATCCGTGTTTATGCAATCTTTCAACAACTATAAAATCGTTGATACTTCACAAAACACAACATAAATAAACAACAGTGAGATTCATCCTCAAATATAGATAAAAAATAGTAAATTATCGTGCATTGATAAGAACCGTAACCTGAGATGTAACCTAACCTCAAAATATCGCTGACTTGTCCACAGTACAGGACACCTCCGCTGGAACCGGCAACAGTTCGAACGCCGCAAGCGCCGAGAAAGGTCAACCGACAGTTTCGCCGAGAGGGCCTCAAGCCTCGGAAATTGACTTACGAACCCGAGGAGCAGCAGCAGCAGCAGCTCGTTACGAGACAACCAGACAAGCTGGACAAAGCGTGGGAGGACAGCGGGATCGCTCTTTGGGCGAGCTCGAGTGCCCAGCTTAGAGCCGAGGACGCCGATAAGGAGAATCGTCCGGAATCCGGTAAAAGGCACAAAAGTAAAGGAGAATCGCGCGTCAAAAGCATTGACAGAGTTCGCGATCGAGGCCGGAAAGACGCCCACAAGTCCGACTTTCGCCCTATTAGGATATGAAGAGCTTCCTTCTTTTTTATTGACCCTTGTGAAGCTCGTGCTTTTTCTTTTTCCTTGTTCGCATGCTATGTTACGAGCTTATGTGATAAGATGTTTATAAAATCCCTTGTAAGGGATTTCTTGTTTGTATTAATTGTTGCTTAGTGTTTTCAATGCATGTTGTAAACAAGAATTTCTTGTGCCAAATGTGTGCCTAATAAAAGTTTATCGTTTGTTATTTTCATTGTGCATGAATCGGTTGGTGGCTTTTTATTTTACTATAATGTGTACTAAGTCTGTTTGAATTTATCAATAAAAAAAATCAAAAATAACTGTGTTAACACATTTTTTACATGAAGTAGTTTTCAAATAATAATGAAAATTATTTTTTTTTTTTTTAGATGACATAATTCCAAATTCTCAAAAGGACATAGTTCAACCAGGAACTTTGAGGGCTCGATTGAATCAAAGGATATCTAAAACAGTTTTTCCATTTTATTTCAAATAAGTACATTTGCAATTTTTTACTTCCTAAAAAGCAATTACTTTATTTGTATTTATGTGATTGTACATACTTTTTTATTTATGTGACCATGTATTGATACATGCAAGCGATAACTGTTGAAATCATCTAAAACATTTATTTTTTTAATCAACTCAAAGTGATTAATTAGCACGTGATAGAGCTTGACAAATGACTCTAAACGGCAAAAACGAAACATAAATTTTTCAAGTTAAGAAAAGGCTTTGTGATAAAAAGTGTACAAGACTTTGCGAATTAACGACTTTATACACCATTTGTGGTAACATCATGCGCAGTGAAGTAAAACTCGTTAAAATAAAAGAGCATCGACATGCGATCAATCTGCAATGCACAGAGAAAGTTCGAAATATTCGTAGTTGGTGATTTCTGCAAATTTAAAGCGCAACGCTCTTATAGCACCTCGTAACGTAATCAACTAACGGGAGTCAGTATAAAAACGCGCGCTGGATGATTGAGTGGCACGACGGGCACGCAATCACGCCCGCTTTTCACCCGTGCGCACTTTATCGCCTGACGTTTCTGCACAAAATAATGTTCTTGGCCTGTTAAAGCGCGGCTGAATATTAATTTTATTTTAAATCAAGACATTGTATATGTCCTACGCTCGATTAAACTTTTCCAATTTTAATTTTTGTTCAACTTGTCATTTTTATTAAAAACGTGCGTTTTTTAACTAAATTCACAAAGGCGTTAAAAATTTAAAAATTGATGAAAGAAATAAGATAATTAAAATGCAGATTTACTGGTACTTAAAATTGTAATACTAACATTTTGAATGGCTTTTTATTTTTATGAATAAATATATTTTATATGACTTACTTTTGATTATGTTTAAATTTTCATTTTTTGGCTTAATATTGTATTAACTTTTTATTAAATTATACGTTTTTCCGTATTTTTGTTAATGTCACAATAATAAAGGTCTGCATTTTTATTATTTGAAAACATGCACAAAACTCATATATTACTTTCATTGTTAATTGCGTTCTTATGGAAAAGGACTAAAAGTACTAAAGAAATAAATTAAAATTTTCATAATCTTCAATTTCAGATTTTAATAATAAAATGTTAATTTTTTCTTAATGTCTTTCAGTAATATTGGAAAATAAAAATGCGTAAAGCTTTATATATTTATAAATAATGTATGAGAAAGCTTCTCAAAGCTCTTTCGGTTCTTTAGGTACTTTGCACATCAAAATTTAGTCTAATGCAAATTTACGAGGCAAAAAAATACTTTATTCTCAGCGCAGCAAGGTACTTCGCAATTCTGCCAAAAAATAGTTATTATCTAGATAGAGATTTAGAAGGCAGCAAAAGCTCCATAAAACGGATGCGTCAGACAAGAGTATAATGCGCTTTTCATTCTCCCTTATGCGCCCTGTAATTTACGGCACTTACCTTCTTCGCACATTAATTCGCTACTCATCTGTGTGATATATAGGCGTTCGGCCTCGCCTGGGAAGCGAAGCTATTTTTCATGTATACCTGCGTATGTGTATATGTATATACATCATGGTATAGCTGCTCAAGTGTCCGGCCCTCCTTTGTGCTCGGATTCGGGCGGTTCTTTTAGGGAAATATTGCCAGGAGATTATATGCCTGAGTGCTGGTTAATCATGAATAGAACGGATTTACGAAAGAGGAAAGAGCGAAGGGGAAAGAGAACGAAAAAAACTCCCGCTTTTACTAATGACTTTCAGCAATTCGTTGTCTACTTGCGTAAAAGTGACTCGTAGCGTTCGATATTAGTTAATGTATTTTTTTTCAATTGTTTATTAAAATTCAATAGATCGTTTTTCAATTAAGTAAATTGACGTTATAAAGGCGAATGATTGGCATCAGAGATAATAAACTACTTTACTAAAATGTTATGGAATATCGATCCATTGTAGGAAAGTTTCTACTACTAAAATAAAATTGTAACATATTTTTTTTATTAACATCTTGAACTGTTTAACACTTAAAAAATACGAATTTGAGTTATGAATTATATTGAAAAAATTTTAGTTTCTCAGATAATTGGAAAAATGTTTTAGACAATCACATACATTAGAATTTAGTGTAATAGTATTTTCTTCGATGTCCGAGATCGTTATATGTAGTAAAATATGAAATTTAATATGTAAATTAAATTCTTGATTTATTTTGTTTATATTCGTACATTAGAAATCATAAATAAAAATATTATATCAGTATTCACGAATTAATCAAAATAGATGTTGAGATATGTAAGTTTCTAGTCGAAAGTGTTACAACATAAGTGACTGAAATTTTAATAAAGTGACATGTGCAGTAATTACATTTTGATAAAGTTTAAGTCATCTTTAACTTGTTACTTTGAAAATTTAATTTCAGCAAAGTCCGTTTAGACAGAGTTTAAACGTAAAACGAACTTAAAACAGTTTGATTGCTGTTTCATTTAGCTGTGTTGCCAAAGAATTTTTTAAACATTTTTATACTGAAACTTCGAACGCAATTCAATCATTAAACAGCTGACTTTGATGTTTGATTTTCTTGATCGCAATGCTATTTCAATTCCAGTTAATTTGGATCGAGGTAAAAATAAAAAGGAAATAAATTTTTAAAATTGTTAATAAATTCATGAAATTTTAAAATAATAGCTACATTTTGAAATAAAAAAATCATATATGTTTGAAAGAAATGATTAAAGTCAGGAGAGAACCTGATTACTCTCGATTTTTCACAAAATTGCAAGGCATTCAATTCTCTAACTATCTAAAATTTAAGAGAAATCGTAATGTCTCACATTTTTCAAAAAGCAGCAGCGAGGTAAACTCTGATCTAGTTATAACAAAGCGGCACGTTATTCGAGATTACGAGCTCGCATAGCACACTACGGCGGCTCTTGCAAAGCGCTTTGTCACTTGCGCGCGCGCAGGAAGGTGTGTAGGTAGCATAACTCAAAGCCAAAGGTAGTGCACGCGTGAAAGCCAATCGCACGCGAGCGAGCGTGTATTTAATCTGGAGCTTGTATAGATGAGGGCGCATCCATTGATACAGGGGGTGGAGATCAGAATAGATGCTTTCGAGAGTCTATCTATCGTTTTGCTCGAATCAAAGAAACCCGAACTTACCTGTATTCTGTTCACGTATATAAGCGTTCCCTCATCTCGTATAGCAGTAGTTGAATGTATTATATGTTGTAGTTTGTACGCAGCGCAGCAGGAGCAGCAGAAATCCGCAAGCTGGCCTTGTTTTTCGCGGCGCGTATCGGCAGCAGCGCAGCTCGCTGTATTCGAGCCGCTGCGGGGCCGAGTCGAATAAAATGCGTCCAATGAAATATTGATGAATTCGCTCGAATTCCATAGAGCGGGGAGCTGTATATGCAGCGGGCCGCTCGCGTTTGGAAAAGAAAAAACTTTATCAAATTCAATTGAGAGCTGGAATTGAATTCAAAGGAAAATCAATTGCTCACTTTTTGCCGAGGCACAAGCAAATATTAATTGTAATTTTGGCAATATTGTTGCGCGCGACGGAGACGAGCCGGGAGGAAAAATATGCGTTTATTCGGAAGCTATTTTCCAAGCAAATATTTCGTGAAAATGAAAAATTTGGACGGGTTTGCCTACTGAAATAAAAGCACACTGGCGTATCTCTTATTTTGACATGTATTTATCAAATAAGTTTAACAACAAAAGTTTCTTTATTGACAAATTACTTGATCGTAATAAGTAATAATAAGTAATAATAATAATAATAATAATAATAATAATAAAGTTGTAACAGAATCGATCTCGCACTGAGTTGATAAAAGTCAGAATCGCACGTAACGTTCATTCCTAGCGGAATAGTCGCACTCGGCGGTACAAAGTATATTATATATATATATCTTTCGCTCCTCGTGTATACCTAACGATACTCTAGAAGAAGAAGGGACTGACGGGGGAGGCTCAATTAATTTCGGAAAACGAGATAAAGACTCTGCGTCCACAGATTTATACTAGCTGCAAAACCGAATGTTTTTCTTTCTCTCGCCCGCCAGGGCTTTGCCAGCTAATTTACGGTAATAAAGCATTAGCAGCAGAGGAGATCGTGTAGGCGTGTTTCTGTCTGTCTGTCTGTACGTGTCTGGCTCTTTCGCTCTCTCGTTTCATCTTCAAGACTTGCGCGTGAGCTTTTCCAAATCCGATTTCTCGGCCCTCATCGCCTAGATCCCAGCCTCTGCGATTTCCCCTCCGAATTCACCTCGATTTTATTATTTATTTATGAGAACATCAGCGGCGTCTATAGTTTGGGAGCCTGATTTTCCTTACGCGCCGGATTAAGCAGCGCGCGCCTTTTGTTATTGCCAGCAAATTTTTCCCACGAGCTCGTGTATAAGTATATAATTATATATAAACGCGTAACAATGCAGGGGAATAGCCCTCTATTATGAATTCGTCAAATAAACGTTCACGTTATGCGGATGATGTATACAGAAAAGACGATCGTTCGAGAAGGCTAGAGCGAAAATAGCTTTGATATTCGCGCGAATGGTGAAAGTACAGAGTCGCGATAACGATAGTAATCGAAATGATGCAGCGGGCGTGATAGTGTCCGTATATATATAAGCGAGCGCACGTGCTTCTGTAACGGCGGCTCTGGCGCGGATGATAACGGCGGCGCTGAAACGCTCGCATTAAACGGATGGCAGGAAAGATCATCGGCCGGCAATGTTAGAACTGGAATGGCCTCGATACGGGAATAGTAAAAGTAGAGAGAGAGATACGCGATAACGATAATAATCGGAATCATGTGCCGAGTCCGAGTGTCCGGCTTTATGTATATATAATATGCGTGCGCGCGCGCTTTTAACGGCCTGCTGATGATAATGGCGCTGATAAATAACGAGTGGCTCGAAGGTGTGTGCCGACCTCGATTTTTTTCCCCTTTTTTCCGCCCTCCGAGGGTTAATCGGCTTTACTATTTTTCTCGCCGTATTCATCAAATCGAGCCCACGCGCAGCCTCGAAACTGAACCCTTCCGCCTGGCGGATGTGTGCGTGTGTCTGTGAGCTGAGTGTCTGTGTGTGCGTGTGTGAGGGTAATGCTTAATTGTGACTAGATTATGAATGTGTGTGTTAGTATCGTCGTCAATCATCATTCATGCGTCTCATCTACACTCTATACATACATATATACGAATATTGTTTCATATTTACATACCTAAGCGACGCAGGCTCACTCTTAATGTGCATGTACGGGTGTTCATTTTCATGAGCTCGCACTCGCGCTTTTACACTTATATGCGCGCGCCTCTATATATGTCGGCGCGGCCGCCACCGATGCTGATGCTACTTCGCGGCCTTCTTGCCCTTTTATTCTCTCGCTGGCTGAGCTTTCCGATTTTCTTTATGTTTTTTATCAATCTTTACAGACAATTTTATATTCATGATTCTAAATAATAAAATTCATCTAATGTACAGATTAATATAAATAACGCGGCTAATAATTTACCAAAAATAAATGGATCAGAAAAAGTAAAAAAGAAAAAAAACCATTTCCGGAAGCAGCCAGGAGATAAAAGGCTCTAAAGCTCGGCAGTATTTAATCGGCAAAGTACAGTATATAAATAATTTGGAAAGGAGAAAAAAGAACAATGAGCTCTAGAAACGCGAGCCAAGACTCGCGGCAGCCAGATCATTACTGCCATTACGAGCGAATGCTATTAAGCCCACCTAAATGGCAATCGATCATCGGGCAGCTTTCGTCGGCGCAGGCAGCGAAGCACATAGCCAGCTCGGCGACGGCCGCGCTCGATCTCGCACAACGGCAGATGTATTGCTATAACTTGTAAATCACAACCAATGGAGTATTAGTTGAATAATTAACTAGAATGCGCATGTTGGCCTGTGGCCCCGAAAGCTCGTTCTGCGCCCTTAGCTCCCCGGGGGCACAGAGAAACCAGCTCCATTCATATATATCTGCTTTCGCCTGACAGACGCGCACGGACAAGCCCAGCTGCCGCCACGTGGACAAATCGCGCTCGACTGCTCGTATATATATGTGCGGCGCCGAGGTGAGAGAGCTCGCGATTGGAAATTCCGCGCACCGATGAATCTTCAATCGAATCGCCAGAATGCACATTTTTTTTACTCCCCCCCTCGTCTTTTAAGCGACCCTCTTTTTCCCCTCCTCCCCTCTGCAAGCTCGTTTTGTACTTCGGCGCGCCGCCTCGTTGTCTTTTTCCTCCCGACTTTTTGCCGACGCGGCGGATATTGTTACCGCAGAACGAATTTTCGCTGCGCGAGTTCCGTTGCGACTGACACTCTACACTTTTTTTTGCGCGCCGGCTGAAAAAAGCTTTTTCGCGCTCGTAGTTTCCGAAGATGGAATTTTCTCGTCGCTTTCGAGATTTAAAGTGCAAGCTTCACGAGTGTTGACTCGAGCGTTCCAGTTCGGACGCGCGCGGGAGTGTCCATTCGACCGAGATAAATAATTTAGTCGGCTCGTAACGCGCGCGGTTTGTCGGCGAAAGCTCATTAACGGATAGCGCGCTGTTTGAAAATATAACGCGAAAGCTCGCGCGCTGACGAAAGAGAAAAAGACGCGCGGCAATCGCGCGTATCCAATTTCAAATCCAGCCTCGATATATTCATACATCCCGGCAAAGCGGCGCTTCGCTTTGGACATTCGATTATTGGGAAAAAAGCGCTACTTGAAAAAGACGCGGCTGCGAAAAGCTCGGTATTTGCGCTGCTCCGGCAAAGCTAATGAAAGAGCGTGACGCGCGGTGGCGTGCGGTGAGCCGTGTATCGACTCGGGAAATCATTATGCAGCGGTCCTGATCCCCGCGCGCGCTAAATTACTCGCGCAGCCGGCCAGCTGCGCTGAATTTGTTTAGTTATCCGGAAAACCGCTTTTCTCGCCGAACATCGAGCCGCACTTGAAGCCGCGGCGGCAGCTGGTCCCTTTTTTCTCCTCTCTTTCTCTCCTCCTGAATAGAATTAATTTACGCTAAGCCCTGAGCGGGCTTACGGTTAGACGGCCGGCCCGGCTCTCCCCGCAGCGGGCGCAGAACGAGCTGATAAGGCGCTCTCACTCTTGCTTTATTCATCTTTCATCCACATATTTTGCGCGTCCTCGATACAGAGCTATGTGCGCGCAATGTGCCCTCTCGCAGCGGGCCGGTTCGCGCACTTTGACGCCTCGCTCGCACGGGAGCCCGAGCTGACTCGAGCTCCGATTTTTCCTATTTTTTTTTTTTTTTTACTTTTGTTCTTCGAAAAGAAATTCGAAATCTGTGTATTATATCTAAGAAAATTTGTTTTACAGATGTTTACGCCTTGGAATGTTCGAATCATAATGCGTGAACCCCGTGACAATGCCGTAACCCGATGATTCTCGTGCGTTCTGGAAAGTCGGGCCGTTTCGTTTAATTTTTTTTAAAATTTCTTTTTTACTGTAATTGTTCAAGCCTGCAGGCGAAATTATTCGATGCTAATTGTTGGAATGTGCACACGGAAATTTCATTACTCACGATCAAAAGGTCGAGCGAACAATTTATTACCTTTCTCCGCTCGTTTTAATGCGCTAACGAGATATATATAATATAATACTTTAGCATTTGGCCCGACTAACGAGAAAAATGACGAAAATCAGTCTCTCATATCTATGTATATATAATATAATGTATTTGTTATTTATACTATATAGTGTATACATGTTCGCGTCGTTTGAGATTTCTGCCCGAGTTTTTTTTTCGTGTGTATCTCGACTTGAAATTATTTGATAGTCTCACAGAATTAAACATACGCATGATATATATATGTTATAACGACGCAATGTTTTTGTCGTGGCCCAACTCGTCCATTCGAATCTAAAATTCCATTAGCTTCAGTACATATAGCTTTGGCATTATACTGACACCTTTTAAATTACACGCGTTTCTGTAATAAAATTTATGTACAACACTGTATTTCTATTACCATAAACATCCGTCATTTATCGTCTCTCTCTCTGTGTGTGTGTGTTTGTATATATATATTTTATGCATAAATAGGAACGATACAAACAGGAATGTTTTATAAAATATATTAATTATATATCTCTTCAGAACGTCGCAGATTAAAATTTTAATGGAAAATCAAACTAATTATTCTGTTTCCAACTTAAAGCTTAAGCTCGCCCTGTATACACCGACCTCGTATCGCGCACAATGTCATATCGGTGGCGCGTAATCCATCTGCATCTCATTTGCATCATCAAAAATACAACGAAAATTTTTAACAATATCAGCTATCACGTAACTTTTCATAGACTTTGGTACTTTTCACTAACATTTTCATATAAAAACTGCTTTTTGATTAATCTTTTCCTCATTATTTTTCACTTATCTCTCGCTTTAATGCGCGCCCTAACTGAAAGTACAATTTATTACATCTCCACGCGCTGAGACACGTGAAAAGAACGCAATCGAAATTTGATTTCTTTTTCAACTCGGACAGAAACTCGAGCGCACGCTGGACAACGTATAAGTTTTAGGTAAAAGTTTTCATATTTTTTCTTTCATTTTATTTTTTATTTTCTTATTTTTTTCATCTTTTAAAAATCTTGTGTCATCCGAAGCACGGCTACGAATGTTTTTCACAACCTTATCACAACCTTATTTAAGAGTGCCCCGACTATGTGGTCGAACGTTTAAATTTTTTATTTTCAATCCTCTCTCCCGACATCCAATTTTTTTTATATTTTTTCCTTTTTTACCCGATCGTTCGTATTTCGTACATAATTTATTACATATTACACCTTTTTTGTTTCTCTTTATTTAAATCCAATAAACTATCACTCTTGCTTTTGTTGCATAAATATCTACTCGTGTGCACGTAGCGCTCTTTTAACGTACTAAAATCACCCCGTTGGTTTCTTTATGCGCCGCGATAACTATTGCCGCGCGCGCGCTCGCCTGGCCACTAGTACAAGGTATACGTTTTACGTCCTAGGAAAGTTTATGCGCCTCGTTTAAGTTGGCAGGAGCGCGCGCAGTAACAGCCGAAGCACGACAGTTTTAGAATTTACAAAACGATAAACGTACTTTTCAACTTTTGCACTTGAACAAACCGATAACTCGATTAAACTCGGCTCGCTTTTAAAGAATACCAAGATGGCTTTGTTTAAAAACTTTAACAAACCGGGCCTCGCAGTGTTTTTCGATTCGCGCGGATTAACAAAATTAACAATCCAGTGGGCTGTCGTACTTCGTCAGGCTCGATATTTAACGATTATTCCGTTATTGGCAAAAAAGCTTGTTTTCATTGTATATTTTAAAACATCGATTAACTCGTCGGTTATGGGCGTAAACCGAAACTGGAGAAAAGAGCGGGTATGATGCCGAAAAGAAGCGCTTGTTGCGCGAGAGAGTCGAAAACATGTTTTTTTCAATAGCGGAATAATCGCCGGAGCCTCGATTATTTAGAGCGAGGCAGAGCAGCATCGTGTCCCGCTGGCTCGCGCGCGCGCAAAAGAAGGCAAAAGAATGGAAAAAAGGCTGCTTTTGTTGTTCCGTCGTGCTAAGCGCATGTCATACGTAGACGATCGATCGCTCCAAATAGTCAAGCATAAAATTACATGGGTTATTTTCTTGTTATTCATCCTGTCTTAAATAGCGATTATATGCTACTCACAACCGTAAAGTGACGTTGACGAACGACAGAGTCGCATGATGTACGACGTGCCGTGTCTCGCATTATGTATATATGTATATATATTTATAATATATATAAGAATTATATATATATATATATCCAATTCGGTGAGAAAGCGCCCGCGGCCTCGGCGGTCAAAAGGGTTCCGACGAGATCCGGCGCTTCTCTTTCATTTTTTTTTTTTTTTCTTATAATCTCTGCGCGATTTTTGGTCTCTTTTAACCTCTCGACTCGCTCCTCCTACACCCACTCCTCATCTCCCTCTCTCTCTCTCTCTCATTATCTTTCGTTTGTCTTGTTCTTGCGGGGCGATTGTCGCGGTCGTCGCTGCGCGGGCGGGCTGCAGTTTTCAGCTGCGGGAAGGTAAAAAGCTCGGCACTGGAAAGGAATGTTGAGCGGGGCCAATCGAATTTGCCGGTGTTCTCTCTCTGTAACGGCTCTCCCTTACCGCGAGATTAGAACTCGTGAATGATAGGTCGATAAAAAAAGAAGTATCAGTCTCCGTAGAAAGTAGCTTTTCTCATCGAGCATCTCTCTGCTCGTCTTGGTGAACACGGCTTTGGTGGAAAATCGCGCGCGCGCGCGCGATCCCAGTGCTGCAGAGCTCGGTGTTGATTAATTGGCACTCTCGCCGGAGGAGCGCTGGGAATAAGCTTTTTCGTGTCTTTCCAAACGGAAGAAAATGCGCGACGAGCCTGAGAGAGCATCCTCGACTCGCAAGCGCGCGCGCGCGCAAGAGAAAAAGCGAGGAGAGTCTAATCCTCGAGAGGAGCACCGCGCGCGATCTCTCTATATAGGTGTCGCTCTTCTGTGTGTGTGTGTGTGTGCGTGCGTGCGAGCGTGCGG
>UELX01005317.1:0-14177 GCA_900480035.1 Eupelmus urozonus | reverse complement strand
GACTCGTACTGCAAATTCCACACTCGGTCTAAAAAAGCTCACTTTTAGCCCTTGGTACATAATATACTATTTTATTCATATGAGCGTAAAACAGCATTTCACGCATTTTTAAAATCCTTAAAATGCTATTGCACAGACAATAATAAAATTTTTTTCGACATATGCGTGAAAATTGATTCTAGACTCAGGCGATTACCACGCTTGCATCGTTCGGGCGATAAACATCTCGTGCGAGAATCAACGTTTTCGCACTTTTATCAAAAACTACTTTTTAAGTGCTTATTTATAATTATGTAGAAAACTTATTAAAATCCTTTATTCACTTATTAACTATGCAATTTTATTATCCTAATAATAATATTAACATTTAAAATTTCACGAAGTAACTTCGTCAAGCTTACGTTAGTTTCACAATTCGCTTGAACTCACGAGCCAGCTTGAGTTTGCGAGCCTGCCCAGCGCCTACCAGAGCACGCGGACTCTTCGGGCTTTTGGGCTTGGTTTAAGCTACCTCGAGCTAAAGCGAGCTTTTGCACCGGTCTAAAATAGTCTTCTTAGAACTTCATGAAATTTGAGAAGTTAAATATTATAAATATTTGCCTAGTTGGTAAACATAATAACGTAGGGAATTCAATAATAGTTCAAAACTCAATACTACATGACGATCAGTTCATGATATGCTAGTTGTTTATATAAGCAATAACAATGTTCGTAAACGAGTTTTCTTTGCCTCTGTTTCTTAAACTACGCAAGGCAAATAAATGCGTCACATGGTTGAAGTATTTGTTTTGTCAAACATAAGAATGATACTGGTGGAATTATTGTTTAAATTCATACCAATTTTTTTTATTTGTTTTCCTTTGCAAACCTCTAATATTTGTAGAACTTTTACTAGCAAATGTAAGATATAAGATTCTTTTCTTTAGCAGATCGAGTTCCTTTTCCTTAGATTTCATTCACGACAGTAGTATATGTGGAGGGCTTACTGCACAAAGACAGGAAATTTTGTAAAGCTGCCTTTTTTGAACAAAGAAAAGCTTATATTTCTGAATATTTCTAAAATTTCAATAATGTAAGCTTAGCTCTCCTTGTACCGTGTACTGCCAAAATATAATAGTATGTGAAATTAAATTTTATTCTTCAAAAGTAAATGTAAACTACGTCAGAATTAAATCTAAATTAACAGCAATAATAAATATTTACTACTTATTATAAAATAAAGAATACAACAATATTACCAAAACATCAAATACCATCAATAACTATATTTTTTCATCCAACATTTCCAACCAACACCACCAAAGATCCATCAATTAAACCCCATCCTCCAAAGCCACTTCACTCTTTGCGCCACGTCGACGAAAGTCAATCGGAAATCTATCAACCGCACTTCCTCCCCTCCTGCGATATACATCAATTTTTTCAGCCTCTCCTCCCGTCTCGTGCTAGTTACAGACGCGTCGATGATGGGCCGCTGTCAGGCGGACAGCCCAGCGGTGGCGCGTTTATGACGAGCGAGGAGGAGTCATGCAAGCGAGATTATCTCGCGACGACGTTGAGGAAGCGTCGGCGAGGGAGGCGGAGTTGGAAGCCCGACGATAACATTCACGGCTGCGTTGAGATAACGTAATGGCTCGTTGGGGTGTATGTAGGTATGTACGATGGAAGCTAACGGCTCGTGAGATGTCGGCCTACACACGGGCTTACCGTCTTGGATCTGAGTTTTTTTTGTTTTTTTTTTTTTTTTTGTTGATGCGGTGTGAGTTAGTGCGTGATATGAAAGAAATGGTTTCATTAGTTGAAGTTCTTTGTAAAGAAAGGGTACTGTTTTATGTATGTACTGTTTGGTTTATGATTATCAGAAAATTGTTTCTTCGTTTTAAATGATAATTCATTTGCTGTTCTATAGAAATGAAAATTTTTTGAGATAATGTTGTGAATATACATAAATCAACAAGACTAAAACAATTTTATTTTTAAAATTTAATATTATTATAATTTTAATACTATGAAGGATTATTATGATATTGTAAACTCTTAATTTATTCATTTATTTCTTTTAGACTCAATTTCAATAATCCAAGTCGAGATTTGCTGATTACATTCATTTAATTTAATTCAATAATCACAGTAATGGAAAATTAAAATGAAAATGAAATATTTCCGTCTTTTCTTATCTCAATATTAATCTGCAGGCTTTTCACACCTATAAAGAAAAATGAATTAAATATTTCATCTCATTAATCAAGTTATATGTAATTTTTTTTCTCAGAATTTCTATAGAAGCAACAACCTTTCAACAGGAATCTTAATTCTTAATAGACTATTCAGTTTTCTACGTGATATATTATTTTAATTCCTCCAGTCGTTAATACTTCCTCTTTAATATGTTCTTCAGTGAATAAATTATTTAAAAAATTAATAAAAAAACTATTTTAATCTCACTGAATGTTCTTTAACATTTTGAAAACTTTTAACAACGAACACATAATCATAATAATACAACCCCATAACTTACCCATAGACAAAAAGAAGTTTAAAGCTCTAATTATCAAAACTCTGATGAGTTAACTCCAGAGCGTAATGCACATCTAATAGACGCAAAAATGTTAATTTGAATTGTTGCAGATCTCGCACCTCCGTATGCCCAAGCTGACAAAGCACTTCTCAAATCCGGCGCGCGAAGCATGCAGCCGTACACAGATACTCCGCTCAGCACTTAGCATCGCAGATCAGTCCACTTAGGGCCCATAGCTACTCGCAGCTCTTCGCGTGTCTGTTGGCATCGGTAAATGGACCTGCTAGTGTCTGGCGACGAGGAGCATTAACGAGAGAGGTAATGCTATGAAGGGGCGTAACAGAACACTGTATCAACTTTATGAAGCTCATTTGATAATTGCGAGAGACGAGGAGTGAGGTTATAAGGTAGAGAAGGGGGCTGGCTTTGAATTTGAAATTGTTGAAGATGTTAAATGCATTCTAATGGTTTAGATAAAATTGTTTAACGTTTTTGATACTTTGATTTCATTACTATTTCAGAGAAGTGCAATTGTAAATAAAAGACATACAAGTAGCTTAATGTTAATTCAGGAAAGTACAGAATGAGTTTAACTAATACGATTTCATAGAGTTTAAGTTAAGCGTCTGACTGTTTTTGAATAGTACTACTTACCAAAGACTTCAAATGTCTATGAATCACTGGCATCTCTCAGAAAACTTTGAACAAGATTTGCCATCACCGTAAAAGCCCAGTGTTGAAATTTCTCATAAACAACCTTTCTAAAGTAAAAAGAATTGAACTTTAAACTGTAACTATCTAAAAAACTTTGCAAGCTCTCTGCTTCACAATAACTTTCATAATGGCACAACTGCCTCGTTATTCATTCGCTCATTCACTTTGAAACGCGCTATACATTTTTTGCTTTAGATTTACTCCCCTCTCTAACAACAAAAGAGGATACCCGATCTTTGCGCGCGTTGAACGTGTACAAAACTCATTCCTCTCGAAAGTATCATCGCGACCAGAAAAGTCTGCTGGCACAAGAGCGGCAATCAAAAGATCTCTCACCCGAATGACGTTCAAAACGCCGAGGAAACTTCTGAGCCTGTCCCCTTTTATCTACACCCTCTAGTTCAGTACAATTCCGCGAGTGAATGGATTGAAGTTGCGCGTTGTCCTCGTCTGGTCTCCGTACTGCGACGAATCGTGCATATTTAATGCTCGCCGGGAGAGCTGCCCTTACTGTCCCTTCGCGATGACTTCTTTTCTTTCTTTCGTATTGTCTCTCACGATCTCTTGATATGCAACTTGTGTTATTTAGTGTTTTTTTATTTTCTAATTTCATTTTATTATAGATTGTATTAAAATAACCTGAGCATAATATTAAACAAATTCTATTTAGGGCTTGACTATACAAGAATAATTAGAGCTTATTTAATTTTAGAAGAATATTAAACAGGCCCTAATAAAGTTTTACTGATTTATAGACTAATTGGGGCCTATTTAATTTTTTACTCGAAAATGAAACAAAATAAGTTAAGGTGATGCATAATATGTTATGCAGTTTTATTACTGATTTCCATTTATATTCGTATTTCAATACTGTTAAAATATTCAATGAGTAAAAAAATACACTGTAATTATAAAGCAAACTCAATTAATTCATTAAAGCACATTACCAGCGTCAATCATAATCAACAATATTCATGAAATTATAATACATTTCACCGCGGCAGCAGATATTAACTCTGCCCGAAATACTCCACATCCCAGCTTAAATCATACATTTTTTTTAATGTGTCCTCCTCTCATCTCCGACTCTCGGACCATCGCAGCACCACTTCCCTCTCACTTTTAATCTCTCCCTCTCGCGCCTCCGCGCTTTTTGTTCGCCGCATCCCACTGCGACTACCCACCCTCCCTCCTGCGCGAAGAGGTTACAGAACTCTCATTTCACTTGCCATCGGAGGAGCTGCTGCTCTCTCCATGAATGATTAAAAACGGACGAGGACCTTGTGTCCTCGATCGATACTCTTTCTCTCTCTTTTACTGTTTCTTATTCTCTCTTTGAGACGCAAAGTTGCAGCTACATTTCAAAAATGTAAAAGTGGGTCGCTGGAAGAAACTGGATATTTTGCGTTGTTTTTTCGAGATTAATGGATTGCATCTTTTGACGTTTTTAAGAAGTTTGAGATTATTTTTAAAGCTAAAAGAAATTTATTACAATAAATTCTTTGAAATGCTAATTCTTTTTATGAAAAACTATTTACCTAAAAGTATTTACCTAAACGCGTTTTGCCTTTACTTATGTACCGTGAAATAGAATTACTTTGAAAGTGGAGTATGTAAAATTAGATTTCGATATAAATAGTTTACTAGCATTTTAGATCTTAAAAATAACTATAAAGTAAAATTTTTTAAAATATATAATCATATTTCAGAAGTGTTAATTATTTATTTCTATTTTTTAAAATGAGTAAAATTATATAATTTAAATTTATAACAGTATTTCAAATATCATATTTACACACAGTATTATATTTAAAAATAAAAAAATGATTAAAATATATGTAATTATTTTGTACGAAATATCTTGTATATTTATTTTGTTTACCTTATGAATAATTTGTAAAATAATTAAAATAATTTTGTTTAACCGATTTTCTAAAAACGTTGTGGAAGTATTTAATTGCATTATAAAATTATATATATACGAATATTTGAAATATGGTTAAAGTAACCCTACCTTAAAATACTTAAAATTCTTATTTTCTCGAACTTATTTTGCTTAAAGCAACGACACACCAAAACTTTCTTTATGGTCACAATCATCATGTAAATTATTTTAACGCAAAAAATTTGCCTACATTCTTTAATTTACCAGCAGACCCATGAATTTTCCTCTTCGCCCTCGATAATTAAACACTTCCCATAAAGAGGAGAGCGACCCGCAGGACTAGCAGCTCGCAATGAACTTATGCACCCTGGTGCTTTTAATTCAGGCGTAATTACTTTAACTCAGACCGTGGAAAAAGAACAAGCGCGTCAGCCAATGATTAAAAAGGAGGAATTACGCGGGGAAAGGTAAACGAGACTATAGGGAAGAGAAGAGGATAAGGTCGTCAAGACAGGCGCGCGTCGAGGTTAAGTGGTCTCCATTGTACCTTTTAAACGCTCAACCACCCCGCGCCGCGATTACTCAGCAATGACAAATGATCGCTCCGCGGAACTAGACTGTTTTGCATCTCCCTGCGCGCTCGCGCACATTCCGACAATATCTACCTGCAGCGATGACTATCTTTCTTTTTTCGCTCTCTTTCTCTCTGCTTCTGCGTTCTTTTTTGCATTCTTTTCTACTCTGCCACGATTCGGCCGCGCTGCTCATTTGTTCGGTTCACTGCTCTTTTTTTTTTGTTTTGCAAAAAAGACTAATCGATGAGAGTAGTTGCATTTTTGTGTGCTCTATAGCTACGGTTTTTTTAAAGATTAGATGAGAACGGCGAATGCCACCGTATATTTGATTACGGCATATTAAAAAATAAATAATGTTAAATTAAATGACAATTTTTTGTAAATTCTTGAAGTTTAATTAAAAGTCATAAACAACTCATCAGTACTGCACAGCTCTAATTTAACTTGAAATAATTTTAGAAATAATCGAGAAAGTATATGCAAAAATATATTGTCTTACTAAACTCGGCATTGATCTACTTATGTTACACACTAATTAGGTTTCTTCATGATAAATATAACTGACGTTGTTGATTAGGTTCTAGTTAAATTATGTTAGGACCTAACAAAAGTTGAAATATTCAGTCTAATTAATTACTATTAGGGTATTAATAAAAATTTTTCATTTTACTACAATAACTCAAAGTCACAAAAAATTAATCAAATTATAACTTTGTTAATTTTTATCAAACATTTTTCAAAAGCCCAGTAAATAACATACTAAAATTGAAATTTCAATATACGATATCCAAGCAATCGAGCAATTCAACCGCACATCAAAAAATCTGCATCCCCAAGCAAATGACTATCTCTTTTTTCAATACATCCACCGGCCGCGCCCATCGCCCGAATTTAATACACGTCGCAAATCAACGGCGATACGTGACGACGGCTTCTCGTCGCGCGCGGAATGATTTCAGCGCGCGCCGTTTGCGTTTATCGAATTGGATCTCGCAATTTCGTGGCGATTTAGCCCTGGCTGAGCTCGGCAAAGGGCCGCGTATATACATTTTGTATATACAGAATTTCGCGCGCCTTCGTCGTAAATCATTTTGTTTGCACTTGTGGAGTTCAGCAAATGGAAACTGCGAGCACGTGAGTCGTTGTAATCGCGCGGGCTGAGCAGTAATATAGCTTCGTCGCTTTTGAGAGCCGGATGGCTAGCGTTTAAATTTACAGTACGGCGACTGGAAGGGCACTCTGTATTCCAGATACTCGATATTTTCGATTAAGTTTTCATGTTAGGGTGAAAACGTTCGTTTTGGACTGGATGAATTGACGTGATTTCAATTTCCTTATTTGATTTTTCGAAAATGGTTTGTAAAATTGAAAATTTCGGGCCAGACTATTTACAGAGTTGTGCGAACCAGATTTAATTTAACTTTTAAAAGTATTTTAAGGCGAATTTATTAAATATAATATCGTTAAAATTAATACTTTCCGTTACAATGGCTGTTTACATACGAATAAACAACAATCGAGATTTATACGAATGCTATATCATTATTATTGTTAAAACATTAAAAAATAATCACTAAACTCTCAACGAGCAACGTCAACCCATCCAACTCAACAGCCACGCCCGAAACTTCTTTGTCCCGTACTCCCGCCAAAACCGTCCTCTCCAGCTCTCCAAACAAAGTGCCAAAATACCTGCCAATTTCGTCCAAGTCCCTGTCTCTCTCCGCTCCTCGTACGCCGCATAAAGAGACGAAGACGTGCCGGCATTACTCTCATACCGTGCTTAAGCTCAACGGGGGGCGAGCTGAGTTAACGCACGAGTTCCACTTTCAAATGAGTTTTGCGCTCGCGCGAGGCGTCGTTGTAGCGCCGATTTTCGCCGCGTAGGGGCCGCATGCACGCGCGCAAAAGTTGGCTCGATCCGCGCGCGCGCACAGCCCTGCATTATTTGCTCCGAGAGTACGCGAGCGTCACTCTCGCTCGTTGCCAAAGTTTGAGGCTGATTACGAGATTAGCGGAGATAAGCGAGAGGCGCAAATTTGCCGTTGTTAAAAATGCGGGTTGGAGATGGCGAGAGGTGTTAAGTACTTTTTTTCTTAGATGTAGACGTAAAATAATTGGGTGATAGCGGCACTAATTGTTTGCTATATTTTAGAGAATAATCGATTATTATACTCATTTATAAGATAAATTTCAACGTCGTTTAGAAACATTGAATAACATTTTTACACGAGAAAAATCGATCAAGCCTAATACTTTTCTCAACTAACCGCTATTCGTCAAAGCCTCAACAAACATTGATGTAGCATCTGTAATTAGAGACTCGCACATAAACACGCCTAGACCCCTCGGAACGCGCAAACAGCAATGGCACTACGCACGTTGCGAGGGGGAACAATCAAGAGATATTGTTACGACGAAGCAGCAAGGTATGAGGAAGCTCTCGACCCACGATCAATTTTCTCTGTCACATAATAAATAGCCTAGCTCGAAAGCAGGAGCACACGCGCACCCATCGCGTGCGTCCTCTATTCTTGTCCATTCCCTTTCTTTTCCCTTTTCCACCGGCGCTTATTTCTTACTCTCTCCTCTCTCCCCCTTCCCGGAAATCAGCCGCACAATAATTCGGCAATCAATCCACCTCGACTACAAGAGCCGGAGCCTCCATCCCCCCCGTCATCTCGCCCCGGCAAACATCCTCACGTAACTCGGCCATATTCGCATCAACGTCGCGCCGCCGCCCCCGCGGCCGTGTTTATGCACGCACAGCTCGGCCTCGTATTTGTGTCTGTTTGCGCGTCTATGTGCATGTATACACGCGAGCGCGCGTTGTTTATATCCCGTGTAAGGGACGCGCCGCAAACGACGTTCGTAAACCATACGCACGCGCGCGCTCGCAGGACTCGGGCCTAATGCAACGATCAAATACTGCAATTAAGTGGACGCACGCACTCGTATCTCTTAGCGCGGCGTGTATGTAGATGCTGTACGTTGCGAGCCTCACCCCGAGCTCGCGCGCGTGCGCGCATAAATACATATATTGCTCCGGGGGCGGTGTGTGTTCCGGAGGTGCGGCCCGAGCTATTCATGGATTCTGAGCGATTTCAGAGTAGAGTTCGAGTATCAGTTTTATGTGGTGCCCCGGGAGAGTGGCAGCTTTGTTGAGTATGCGGTTGGTTACGGTAAAACTTATTTGGACAGGGGTAGTGAATGGTAGGCGTTTATCGTCTGCGGGAGGTGAGGGTGAGATTACGTGGTCTTTGAAGGAGATAATTTTAAGGGGCAAGATAGAATTGCTTATAAAAATATAAGAATAAATACGGATTTTGAATTTGAGATTTAAAAAGTCAGTTTTAAAATTATATGAAATTATTCTTGTGTAACTTAAAAATAAATTTAAATAGTGAATTTTTAATTAATTAATATAAAGAAAGTCATAAATAATCGCATGCTTTAATGTAGTATATTTTACACTTAGGAAGAGGAAGAGTTAGTCAGTATATGTATACTACTACCCAAGCCACAGGCAAGCTCTAGGGTGACCCTTTTTTCCCGTTAGTTCTTATACTATTTTTTTCAACAGTATGCAAAATTTCTTTTCGTCTTTTTAAAATAATGTATCAAAATATTTTAATTTCCTGCATTGTTTAAATTAATTTTACGCACTTAAATTATTTAGCATAAAATTAACTAGAGACTTGTGTGTATGTTATAGTATGAGCTATTGTTTCCTATTACTCATTAGATAAGATAATATATGTACAGTATAAATGCATTCGAGACGTTAGTAGTAAATTTTAGTAAGAATGTAAATTTTCCTATAACGATTAAAAAATTTCGTTTTTACACGCACGAAAAGAAGTTTCAAGAGAATTTACTATAAATAGTCATATTTTCTTATGCTAAAACTGTTGATCTAAAATTTGCTTCAGAATTTTGCTAGATATGTATGACGTATGCTGTATTCACATCAGCTTATGCGAAAATAACATTAACTTTATGAGAAATCAATACATAAACGTCTACACTATTTTCGTAGTGCCACTGACACGGTTTTTTCTTAAAATTTTTTACCGTATGGGGATGTAATATCTTACAATCCCACATAGGGTGCACACGCTCGATTTACTTTACACTATCGTAATAAATAGCATTCGTAACACGTCTATTACACTTCCATACTCATATGATCATTAATCGATTTACTTTACACTATCGTAATAAATAGCATTCGTAACACGTCTATTACACTTCCATACTCATATGATCATTAAGGTATCCATTTGAAAATTTTATATTCTGAGATAGTAAAGTATCTATTAATATAAATAGAAATTGTTAGAAAATTTCTTACTAGCTATAGGAAATAGAACTTAAATTGATTAAAGAATATGGAATTTATTTCTTCATGTTCTGAAAAATCCGTATATCTCGATCACTTTTTTGAATTTTTTGAATAGACAAAAAACTATAGAATAAGCACAACCAGTGCGATGATTAGATTACGTTAAAATTCTTAAAATTCTTTCTCTCCATAATAGTTATTTGAGTTTTTTGAATATATTTATCTTTGCAATACAAAAATAGTTTACCTATTTGCTAAATGTCTATTTCAAAAATATCAAGTCATAAATTAAGTCATAAATATTCCTTTGATTACCCATTTCTCAAAATAAGCTTAAAACTTTTCCCCCTATCATCATAGTGATGAGCACTTTAAATGTTCGCTGTTGACTTTTATTCCCCCTTTGCGACAGAATATTTAGAAACCTTCCTCAAAAACTGAACAGAAAAACTTTGCGCCCTTTGTCTTTGCTTCGACCCTCCTCTTGCTTGCCTCGTGAAACTCCTGACAAAAGTTTTGAGGAACCTTAACGAGAGGATGAACTTCCGCACGCGAAAATATCCACTCGCAGAAGCGCGTCATTTGAAATTCAAGCAAAAACTCTGCGGTAAAAACTCGAAACAAGACTACTCGAGCTTTTTTTTTGCTTTTCGTCTGTTCACATGCTGTCATGGTTCAGAATATTGACAGATTCATTTTTAAAAGTAATTATTTTATTATTATTTCCCGTAAAGTGAATTAGTGAACTCGATTTACATTATTCACAGTGTAATAAAAAAAAGGTTACTTCAACGATATTTATTTAAAAAACTTCGAAGTTTTTCATTTAAGTCCAAAGGTGTTAGGTGATAAGGTGAAACCCGATAGTCTTGAAGCCTTCATCTAGAGGCTCAAACTTCAAAGTGCATTCTTGTACAGCTCTGCGCTCGCACCGGCGAAATATCAAGCTTCGTACATGTATTAAACTCCAATGATACTTCAATGAACTTGTCATATAATACGCCTTAGCAATTAAGTCTACATAGTCTCTTTAAACATTCGCTTGCTTCAGAATCAAACTGCAATTGCCGATAATTCTATTTATTTTAACTGTAAAATATTGTAAACATCACCAATTACAACGTCTGAACAAGTCGTCTATTACAAAAATTAATTTTACAATAATAAATGTTCGTTATTTCAAAACAGACCATCTAAAAATCACGCAAACCAAATGCGTATTCCCCAAAAACCGCGAGCTATCGCAGCCACGGCGCCTGCTCTCGATCAATCCGTCTATCCGCAGCCAAGTCAAACCCGCCTTCGAGCTTGCAAAACCATCGTCACGCCGAGACTCGCGCTGCGGTCGAATAGCTCATGGGCTCGTTCTCCACGTGACGAGGGTTGTCACATTCGGTTGCGCCGCGTCTCAGACACTAGCGCACTGCGACTTGAATTCGTCGATCCGATTGCGGCCTGTAGGAAACCTCAGAGAGGGCGCGCGTCGCTGTCAGCGCCAGACGTGCGAAGCAACAGGATGCTTTGGTTGTTGGAGCTTCGGGTATTTGTAGAGCGGTGGAGAATTTTTTTGAGCTTTTATTCGCTTGAAAAGGAAAGTTTATCATGGGAATAGTTTAATTGCCGAAGTATTGAGAAGATAAATAAAGTTAAATTCATTTTTCAGCTATACTTTTGGTATAAGTTAAATAATGCGAGAGTTCTAGTTGTAAATGAAACTAATTATCTAAAGCAATTAGCATTTGTGTTAATTTTTGTTTATAAACAAGAATTATTATCTATTCTCCTTTTTTTTTCAAAATAACATCATTATTTTCAATATTTTTTATTTCCATATCACACTATTCTTTAGAAGCCTTCTTCACCTTCTACATCCCATCGATACTTCCCAAACTCATACAAATCATCCCTTCCAGAAATCACCCTAACATCGTAAGCCCCTATCCTCGCGAACATCCTTCCCCAAAAATACGTCCTCTATAACCTTGCATATACCTATACAAAGATATAAGCGCACCTTTGACACCGCGTCCACCTTTGCTCGCGCGCAAGCCCCGAGGGAATCGCGCACGAGATGCCGTTTCGCATTCCTAGCTCTCAACGGGAATTCCGGGTGCCACCCTACCTCCCTCCCTGCTCCTTTCTTCGTATATACCTTTTTATCTCGCGGCGCCGCGACTCTGGCGTCGATGGCTGGAAAGACACGCGGGATCCTCAATGACGAACGCCGGAGCTCTTCTTCTTCTCGGGGTCCCGCGTGGTATGGAAATTCTGGTGGCGATATATTCCGAGAACGCTCCGGAGAGCAAACCATTCCGGCGAAGAGCTGTCTTACTCACCGGCTTGACTTTCTGGAGCGAACCGGGCTTTTTCTTTATTCTGCCGTTTTTTTGGGTTGCCGCTGTTGTTGTTTTCTATTTCTTGTTTATTATGCGGGTTTCGCTGCGAGGGAGGAGTTATTGCGTCCTGGGGCGGATATAGTTCAGTCGCGTATTAACGATAGATTTAGTGCAGCTTTTGAATGAATTTTCTTATTGCCAAGACGTTAGACTGTTTTGCAATTGTTTTGTATAATTATGTGAGTTTCTATTACTTTTTAAACTTAATTTTAAAAATAGTTATTTCACAATTTACTTAATTATACTGCAGGTGTACAATTCCATCTTAAAACGTACGAAAAGAAAAGTCGATAAGTACTATATTTATCGACTTCGCTTTCTTCAAAGAGAAAGCTTTGTAGTTCCCTCATCAAAAGCAAATAAATACCCCACCTACGCAGCCGCATCAATCATTCACTATTATCTCCCTTATTATACTCTCTCACCCCTCGTCGGAGTCATCAATTTTTTTCCTCAATTCTCGCTCTCCTTCCCTTTTCTTCACCTCCTGCGCACTCGTAAGAAGAAAATCCAGTCTCACCCTACACGCAAATGCCGAAGAAGCCTCGATGTCAGTGACCCGGAATTTGCATTTACCTCGGGAGAAAAAGTGCGAGAAAAGAAGCCTTTTCGATTCTCCTCTCTCTGGAGATCGGGCCATTATATGCGCGTCTGTCACGCGAAGCAAGCCCTTCTCTCTTCTCGCAACGAGCGCGTAATTACTTCGAACGTAATCGAATATGCGCGCGCGTATGATTCGTATTGGAAATGCGCGAACGTCGAATGCCCCGATTTAATGGAAAAGCGCGGCGGCGCCGTGAATTTTGATCGGGCGCATGATTATTGCGTCGCTATCCCGTATGCGAGGACGCGCGTGACGGTATTTTAAATATTTGCGAGAGTGATTTAAATTACGACTGATGTCGGGGAATTAAAATGCATCGCCGGGGATTATTATGCGCGTTGGTTTTTTAATGAGATAGCGTGGATGGAGCTCGAATTAATTTAAAAGTCTAGTGTGATTTGGCTTTTCTGCTCTTGGACAACTAGGTAAATGGGTTTTTTGAAATTTATTGTTTTACGGAGAGAATTGCCCTGACAATAAGCTTTATTGATCTGTTACAGAAACGTTTTCAGTGACAGATACAAAATTAATTGAAAATAAATAAAACCAAGTAATTGAACATCCGATTTATTTCATCATTAACAAAAGGCAAATCATTCGGCAAATACAAAAATAATACCCCATCTCATCATCAATGATAAAGAAATTCACGGCGAACAATAGAGACCCAACTTCTACCTCAACCTAAAAGCTGCCTAATTAATCTGGGCAAACTTCGTACTCCCATACAATTTTTTCTCTCGCTCGGCTCTTTCTCAACGTGGAACCGCCGGGCTCTAAAACACGGAGCTTTCGCCCCTCTGGAGCCTCGCGATTTACGCGGCTCGAAAGAAAATAAAAGATATAGCCTCTCGCGGAGCCGTAAAAAAAAAAGACGAGCGCGGCCGATATAGACCGAGAAAAAAGTGCGCGCGCAAACAATTTGGTTAATGCTCTACCGCCCATCGAGCTGATAAGGCAGCTAGATATATACCTCTAGTGCACCTTAGCCTTCCCTCCGGGGATTTGCATTTAGAGCAGGGTATTTAGAGCGCGCGCGAAGATCAAGACCGTACAGTGGAAGCGTTTCTCTCTCTCTCTCTCTCTCTCTCTCTCTCTCTCTCTCTCTCTCTCTCTCTCTCTCTCTCTCTCTCTCTCTCT
>UELX01005316.1:0-14186 GCA_900480035.1 Eupelmus urozonus | reverse complement strand
AAAAAAAAAAAAAAAAAAAAAAAAAAACAAAGACGTGCAAATTTATATTTTTTCCTCAACATCGACGCCAATCTTCCAAGCGAGCGCCTCGCGTTAACGACTTATCTCTATGCGCGCTTTTCGCGCCAGGAGCAAAAAGATCTTACCTCGCAAACGGTCTCATAATCCCAGGGGAGTATCGAGCAGAGGTCTATAACCTCACAGGATGCGCCAAGCTCGCTCTGCACGAGATCGGCAACCTCCAGCAAGACGTGCACTTGAGTGCCCCAGCCGATCAAGGTGATATCATCGCCTAGTCAACACACACACAAATAAAACAGCTTAGAGGTTGTGAGGCGCAGGATGAGGCAAAGAAGCTCAGCGGATTTTTAAAGATGCAGGCGCTAGAGGGCGCCAAGCTTTATGTAATTAATGTAAGCCCGGGGAGAGGAAACTTTCGAAAACTCGTTTTTCCTGGCTTCGATTCAGTTTCGATTAGCTTCGTGCTCGGCTTTGTGAATATAAACGATTAATTAGCGCGGTTTAAGCTTTGAATGCTAAGTTCTTTATGTAAGCGTGCAAGGAGAACAAACCTTTTCGTACGATATCGGCCTGCTCGAGAGGTAATTTATAGTAGTCCAAGGAGACGTTATCTATGGCCGTGCGGTAGAGAATTTTCGGCTCCAAGAAGATACAGGGATCCGGCGTCTCTATGCAGCTCAACAAAAGACCTTTCGCCTGCACCGGTCCTCGGGGCACGACTACCTGTGTGATATTTCAGCGCTAATGTTAGACAATTTGCCTTTTAACGAATTTCCATGTTTTATTTATGTTCCGGAGGCACTGGCTTCTAAATTAATGATTGTTATTAAAGATTTATAGTTTACTATCTCGATTCGTATAATTTTGAAATTCAGATCCCTTTCGCTCTACTAATTGCGAGTATGCGAAAAATCAAACTGACCGTAATAAGGTACACTTGAGATAATTATCCTTTAGCTACGGTCAACCTGACATTTCTCATTGTTCTTTGGCCTCAGTAAAGCCGCAGCATTCGCAACGACAGTTAAGGAGAAGTAGCCGAACGCCAAATAACGCGCAATTACGCGCGAATTCGGCCAAGCGTCGATCAATCCGACTTTCATCGGCTCCCGTAAAACAAAGCTCTGGCGCCGCGTTTGAGCGGCCGGATTGAGAAACGCCTTGGACTCGCCGCGCATCGTCAATTAAGCAGACGTCATTCTTTTCCTTTCGATCTAAACATCACGGGGCAGCCGTCGCTTACTCATATTAATAGAAGCCTCGTGCCCCCGTTTATTAGGTACATAACTGACCCTGAGTCCAGGTGTGTGCGCAAAGTAAGCCTCGGGACTCTGGGAGTGGTAGAGCGCGCCGTGGCCCACCGCGCCGCACGGAGCCCGCACCGTCAGCTTGCCGCAGTCGAACTGGCCGCCGCTCCTGTAGCGGACCTTGGCTGCCTCGTTTACCAGCTGTTGGAAAATACGTTTTATCGTCGGAGCGAGAAAAAGGCGCGCGGTTTTATCGGCAGTGCGAAATTACCTGATCGAACGCTGGGAATATGTAGTCGGCAAACTGGATCTCGGCGATGGCGGTGACGCCGATGTTGGCGAGGCCGATGCCGAAGCCCGCGATGCCCTGCTCGCAGAGCGGCGTGTTGAAGACGCGCTCCTGGCCGAAGCGCTCTTTCAGGCCCATCGAGCAGCGGAACACGCCGCCGAATTCCACGTCCTCACCGAAGAGCACTGAAACATGTGGATTCGAGCAGTTGTTTACTTTGCGGGCTACTTGAGAAAGATGCTTGCGGAGATAATTGATTAGATGCGGTCGATAAGTGGGGTGCTTTATTCGCGGCTTTTGCTGTTTTGCATTGAGAATGAGTCTTTGGTGAGTGCGTTAATGTATCGTTGGCGTGGACGTCAGTTCGTAGATAAAAGATGATGGTAAACATGAAAGGCGCTGTGATACATGGGTATTTGTTATTTGATAGGAAATTGATGATAACTTTTTAATATTCGGTTATTTTTTTAGTGATCATTTTTATCATTATTAAGATGAGAAACAATAGCATTAAATTTCAAATTAAGATTAAATTAGTTATAATTTTAAAAAGTGTTTCATTTTTATCTAACAAAAGTAAATGGTTTTATTATTTTTTTTTTCAAGAGTTCGGCTTTTTTAAAATTTTTAATTATATTATAATATGTGATCAATGTAAAAAATAAATGAATTGGTGAATTATTTCGTTTACCTGCTGAATGGTCCCTCTCCAAAGCTGAGTACATTGCATTATTTATGGCTTGGAACATGTTCATCTCTTTGGTTTCTCCTGCAGAATATGCGAATTTAACGTAAATAAATCAGTCTACCATTTATTTTCAAACAAATTTATTTTGATTTTATTAAAATCCCCTAATTTTTATAACTGCCCAGACTTAACACATGTTTTGCAAAGCAACTACAACAGCAACAAAGTTCAACGATCTTATCTCATAACAATTACAACTCTAGAACAAATCATCACCTGTTCTCTCCGTCTTGGTATCAGGATAATAGGCAAAGTGGGCATTTCTGCAGCTCTCCAGCCGATTCGCAGGTAAAACGAGTCGAAGATAGCTCGTGGCGCGCGGCAAACGGGCACACAACTTACTGAGAATCATGATCGGTCGGCACTGCTCGTCAACGAATGACGATAAGGGACTCGCATTATCATCGGCAAGCTATTTACACAAGAACAAGATAGTCGTCAGCTGAGGAAGACCCCCCTCCTAGAGCTCCGCTCTTGATTTTCGTAATAACATTCAGCGGGCATGGTCATTACGTATGCGCTGCCTCGGAGCGCCAGCTTCGAAATGTATAATCACGCGCGGTAGCAGAGTTCGAAATTTTCTGCGGGTTCATTCGATTAGTAACGTTAGGGTTCGCTATACGCACGCGAGCTGCGTGTATGGACGGTGAGAGCGTAGTTGTGAGGTGTATGAGTGTGTGAAAGATGTATGCTACGTTAAGTAAACTATAGAACCTGGCTTTATTAACTTACTATTAGTGATAAATGAACGCTTATAAATGGTCTAAATCGTGTGGCGAGAGATGAGCGGGAAAGGTGAGTGTTTGATAAGATGAGTAGAATAAGTGTAAGCAAATTTTTTTAACGCTTTCCTTTTCAATCTTAGGAGCAGACACTTTCATTTCACTTTATTACACGCGTGCAGTTATATTGCCATACGTGCAGGGGTAGAGATCTACAACAGCAGCTAATCTTTGTAGAAAAATTTCCAACGGAGAATAGTTTGAAAGCTTATCTTGAAATCTGCCTTCGGGCTATGTATACAGACAGTGTATATACAAGCATATGCAGCGTCTGTATAATGGATTGGAGTGAAAAGGTCAATCACCCTCAAATCGAGCATTAATCCTTTTTTCATCCCGGAAGTAGCGAGAACGACCGGCTTTCATGAATTACAATGTGTTTGAAAAATTGATCGAGAATGCTGATTATTAAGATTTTGACATATTATTCTAAGCGGTAATTTTAGAGATATTTCAAAAGTTCGTACACAGTTGAGCATTCGAATCCGTTTTTAACACACATCGTGTGGTAAAAACGGGACTCAATTACATATTTTTTGTGTAATTTATACATATTTAATATTGTGCACATTAGGAGTGTAGTTATTGATCTTACTATACAAAACACAATTTTCAACTGTGATATCTGGTATTAAATTTGGATAATGCGATCTTTATTGTTCAAATCTATTTTCAATTTAATATAATCAGTTTATAGTTTATTCATTGCAGCGTACATTGATTTTCATGCTCTTATCCATATATCACATACATGTATTTAATACGACAGCTACAACGCTATATTCAGGTGCCAATATTTTTCGCTGCATCATCACAACCATTCATACCGACAGAATTAGACGTTTAATAATAAAATGTTATTTCTCGCAAGTGATATGTAGTTTAAAAAAATAATTTATTGAGATGATTAACACTATTAACTAATGATTACTGGGTAAGCTGATGTTTATCGTTTTCGTTTCCAAATATTCCTCCAACGAATCGATGCCCCTGTAACATTTTTTGACCAAAAATTATTTTCATTTCTGATGTGCAAATAAGTTTATGTAAATTTATTTTACTTACAGCTCCCTGCCCAATCCAGACATTTTATAGCCTCCGAATGGTGTCTGAGGATGCACGGCACCCCATTGATTTACCCTATAGAACGTTACAGTTTAAATATTAGAAAATACTACTTTATGTTTATTAGGTATATTATAAGAAAGTTTTTTTGACTAAGAAATACTAACCAAACAGAACCAGCCTGCACAGCTTTCGAGAATTCCAAAGCAGTATTTATATTTTCAGTGAAAACGCCAGCAGATAAGCCGTAATTTGTGTCATTAGCTCTTTTTATAACTTCTTCTAATGTTTCAAATTTGAAAATACTTTGAACAGGTCCAAATATCTATCAAAATAAAAATTTAAACATGATTAACATATAAATTGTAAGAAACTAAACGTTTCAAAACCTTTTTTCAAAAATTGATAATTTTGTAAATCAATTTTTCAATTTTCGAAATTTTTTCTTTAATTGAGCAGTTTGCTTTGCTGTAATCGACTTTTGAACTTTTCGTTTTCTAAAGAAATCGGTGGTAGTTAAAACAGAAATGAATTTCGAAAATCTAATCTTTAGCAGTAATTCTTATATTACTAAAATTTATTTTAAATCTATATTCAATTGACAAAATTAAAATTTTAAAACTTTTAATTGTTTTAAAATGTTGAACATAAATTTCTTTAAAATATATTTTCGAACTATAAAATTTTTTGTAAATCTATCGTCTTATAATATAAAAGTATGTTACTCACTTCCTCTTTTGCAATTGTCATGTCATCTTTAACGTTAGTGAACACTGTAGGTTCTACAAAATATCCTACCATTCCAATTCGATTTCCTCCTATTTCACATTTCGCTCCTTCTTTTTTACCAATTTCGATAAGTGATAAAATTTTGTTTAATCCTTTTGTATCAATCTGTAAGCAAGTTTTTATTTATTAAATTTTATCAAGTCTTTCCTTATTATTTTCAGCTTTAAAACTACTTAACTATCGGAATATTTAATCGTTAAACACGTAAACCTCACCTGTGGGCCTTGGATTACATCAGGTTCAAAAGCGTTGCCAACTACTACTTTCTTAGTAATTTCAATGTATCTCTTAGTAAATTCATCATGGACACCAGACTGGACGAATACTCGCGTTGGTGCTATACATGTTTGACCAGCGTTCTCGTAAAGAGCTTCAGAAGCGTACTTAACCGCCAGATCCACTTTAAAGAATTAAACAGAATTAGTCTACGCATGCAAGCTACATTATAAAGTATTGGATAAGAGATACAGCTAACTTACAATTGGCATCGTTAAATACAACTAATGGGCTTTTTCCTCCCAATTCTAAGCTGACTTTTTTCAAGTTGGATTTTGCAGAAGCTTCCAATACAGCCTTTCCTACCTAAAAGCAAATAAATGTTTTTTTTCTTTTTAATAGTAATTTTTTAATTTACTTTCAAATTTGTGTATATATTTTATTTGATTTATTATGTCACATAGTAAATGTAAATTTAAGGATATATTATACTAAACATATAACTTTATAGTATACAACAAATTTAAACGAAATTATATCGAAAATTTAATAGGTATAAATTCTTTCGTGCAAAAATGTCGACTAAGGCAGTCAACAGATTAAAGTGCTGTATCAGAGTAGTTTTTATTTTATACTCTCTATCGTTAAATTATAACAAAAGTGATGAAAATAGAAATTCGTGTTATCTTACCACCGACGAACCAGTAAAGCTGACTTTGTCAACATGTGGATGACTGGTAAGAGCCGCACCCGCGGTAACACCGTAACCAGGAACTACATTTACGACTCCTGGAGGAAATCCAACTTCTTTGACAAGATTTGCAACGTATAAAGTAGTCAATGGTGTTTGCTCAGCTGGTTTAACAACGATAGTGCATCCAGATGCCAAAGCCATACCAAGCTTGAAACTAAGGAGAACTATTGGATAATTCCAGGGAACGATAGTTCCGACTACTCCGACCGGTTCTTTTCTTACCAAAGCAAATTCTTTGCCGTCTGATAAAAAGACGAGGAAAAAGTATTATAATATTTTTTTTTATTATTTAAGTGTATAGTAAGTGTTATAATTTACCAGATGGAACAGTTTTTCCCTGAATTTTATCAGCGCATCCAGCATAATACCTGAGGAAGTTTGCTGCTCCTAACGTTTGGTAATAAGAATTCATAAAGGGTTTTCCATTATCCAAAGATTCTAAACTGGCAATTTCATTTACATTTTCTTCTATAAGAGTTGCAAGCTAAATACAAATTTTCATTTAATTAATAACTTTTATTGTAAGAGTTTCGCAAGTACTAATTATTATAAATACTTTGTAAATCAATTTTCCACGAGCAGAAGCATCAAGATTTCGCCAAGCTGATCCCCTCTCGAACGCAGCTCTTGCGGCTACTACAGCTTTATCAACATCAGCCTTTACAGTTAATTAAATGTATTATTATATTAATTAAATTTGATATTTGTAGAAATTATATAGTTTAATTTTAAATAACTCTTACTTTATCGGCTTCGGATACTTCAGTTATTACTTTTTCAGTAGCAGGATTAATTGTTTGAAATTTTTTTCCACTTACTGAATCGACCCATTCATTGTTTATAAACAACTGCAAGAATATTGAGATACGTTTACAAAATTATAATATTATATCAATTTCAAAATAAATTATTAAAACTGTATACTTTATTATTATCATAAAATGAATTTTTCTTTTTCGATAATTATATATTGAATCTTAATATGATGTGAAACCCTCTACACTGAGAAAAATATTTAATACTTAATTGAATCAGTTGAGCTTTTTCGATTAACCAATATTTTTATTGTGAGGATAAAATTTTTTCTCAGTGTATGTTATAAGAAATATAGAAATTCATTTTTTGCATTTAATTTTTAATTTTCGAAAAAATGGAAAAAAGGATTTCTGCGTTCTCTACAATAATATGAAAAGTCGCATGATTTGTAATTTTTGGCAATCAAGATATACAGTTTCAAAAGATGTTGCAATACATAAATATGGCATAACATTGTATTTGATACTGGCCAAATGAATTTATGCAAATCACGGTGACATGTCAGATATGTTTGAAATAATTCATTTAATTTAAAAGAAAAAAAATAAAGTAATAAAACTTCAAGGAAACTTCATTCGAAGATAAGCTTGTCAATTCGAGTTTGAAGTACGACCGTTAAATTTTAAATTTTATATTCATAAATGTTTTGTTTAGTGAAGTAGAAAAAGGTATATATCACGTACATGAAATTATATAATTTATGATAATAAAATTTTCAAAGTACAAAAGATTTTTAAATTGTATGTAAAAAACTAATTTCGTTATTCAAAGAGTTACGGATTCGCCAACCAAACAGTAAGGAACAAAATAAGGTAAAAATGAATTACACTGAGTTAAAACTTTTAATAAATACCTTAGTATATTTAATTTCTGGTTTTGGGTTTGGTGCGGGTTGTGGAGTCGTATTCATTTTTAAATAATAACAGTGAACTACAAAAACTTATACTCCGGAAAAGAAAGTAATTCCTGGCTTATCTGAACCTGAAGTGTACAATGCGCAGAAGCGACTATGTGGCTGAGAGAAGAGATCTTTATATATCACTGGCTTTCCCCACCATGCTTCCTTAGCCCCAACCTTACAGACGTTACGACTTTAAAATATGTCCTAAAGATTCTTCGTGGGTCTTTGAATTTTAGCACGAGATTCGTCACTATCGAACGAAAGGGGATGGATCAATATCATTATTATCGTGAATTTTGAACTTACGTATTTTGCGCTATTAAAAATTAGAAAATTATTTGCAAAAATTATTTAAATAACGTAATCAAAAGATTGCTGTTGTAATAATGAAAGTAAACATATATATTTTTACATAATATAAATAAATTTGTCTTTCAAAGTGATAACTGAATATAAGCAAATGAAAACTTTTCATAAATAAGAAGTCTTAACGATGATTTGCTAAATACAATCCTACTTCATTTCTGGTATGCTTTTGCTATTATCTAAGCAACTTACAAAAGTATGACAAGAATATTTTTTTTTTATTTTTTCTTTAATGACTATTAACAAAAATTAATTAATTTATATAATATTTTTAAAATTATTAAATGATAAACCAGAAGATGTTTAAATCTTAAAAATATTTTAATAATTTTTATAATATTCTTAAACCAAATTAAGAAATTACAATATTTATATTTAAAATTAAAGAAAGATAAGTATTATGTATAAATTTTTTCATTTTATTAAGCTGTTATGATAAAGCAGTAAGCTAGGCCTTGAGTAATAAACGCTACCCTAACTGTATGTTCCAACGAGGGTCTATTCAACAATACTCATCTCAGGTAGATAAAGGTTCCAACTGCCTTTTTTCGTTCAAGGTTGAATATAATGGAAACGTGAATTCATTTCACACGTTTTGTATTTATACTTTTTAATGTACCTATACTTAAGATGTACCAAAATTATTCAGTTTTATAAATTAAATCACTATATTTTTTAATAATTAAATTAACTCAGAAAATAATATTCATAAAATTAACTCAATAAATGTGTACGTATGCATATATGCACACACACGCACCCACGCGCGTACACACTCACACACATGCATATAAGTGTATTTATATGTATATCAAAAAAGAAAAAACTACTCCATTAATTTTAAGCACTATAAGATAAACTATTATTTATTGACAAATATTTTTTCTTGTTTTTTTCAACTCTTTTAACTAAAGCCCATATCGTATAAATAATGAAAAATTTTTTCGAAAAGAATAACTGTATTATCGTGTGTAGTATCCTTATCAAAGTAACAATTTTATCAAGATACCTGCATTATATTACGTTTTGTTATGTGTCCGTTACTCATATGAACGATGTTTTCATTTTTCCTTTTAAATATTAAATCTATAACTTCAATTTTTATTATGTAAGTACTATTTAATTTGAATTACATTAAAAGTAATAAAAAAGCATAAATGCTTATTTTGTAATATATAAAATTTATCCGTAAGTAAATAAAATGTTAGTAGATTTAAATTTTAAAGATAAAGATTAAATGATGCCAAGTCATGCAATACCATTCTTATTTTTTTAATCCTAATCAAATTTTATAGAAAATATGAAGATTAATAAACACTTTCCACTTCACATGAGCATTTTTCTTTTCATAATATTCTTTCTTAAAAAAATATATATCCTCTCTTAAGAAAGTAATATCTTGAAAAGTGATGCTAAAATAAGATATTTTGGTGGAATAACTAGGTACTAAAAAGAAAAATAGTTAAAATGTTCTTTTTAAAAAGTGAAGGCCTGAAAGTTATCGGAACAAAAAGAGTTTTGATTGCATAATTGCTAAAAGGGCGCGAAATTTAATTTTTAAAATTAGAAAAAATGCTATGCATGATATTTATTATATCTTTCGAAAGTGATAGACCGGTTATTATAATTTAAAGAACAATTTTTATTTATAATAGATAGCATAATTTTTAATAAACAATTGATACACATATAAATTAAATAATTGATAATCTTGGTATAATAAAATTAATTTAAATAAGTTCCATAATTCGTATTAGTAATTCTATATTATCTTGTAGTCCTTAACCAATGCAATAATTTATATTTAATTTTTATGTTACAGAAATATTCTGTACAATTATTATATTCAATTACACGAGAATAGGTCACCGTTCATTTTACGATTTTACAGTTTGAAATCTATTACATGGAAAGGTCATATATTGATCGATAGATCAGTTTTATTTATTGTCACTAAATGTCAATTGTTGAATGTCTTTAAACGAAACTAACGAAATAACATGTTACTCTTAACAAAAACGATACTTTTTTTTATTTCAAAATGTTGGTTATTCAGTACGGCGAAATACATCTTATATTACCAACTACAATAACGTTTACTTGTCATTGTTTTCAAGTTGAATGGTAAGCCTTCACTGATAATGAACTTTTCTTAGCATTACGCTGATTTTTTTATGATGTTAAAAAGTACTTTTTAACATAATTTTTCTTGAATAACTAAGTTTTTTTAAAAAGTATTCATTTTATTTAGTTACAATTTAATTATTTTAATACATATAGTTTATCTCATTATATTGAACCAGTTGCAAAAATAAAATTTTTCTTCGATTTCATTTATCATGAGTTGTAATATATTTTATAGAACCTATTCTATTCATGGCAACAGAAAATTTTCGCACTATTTTTATTAGTTTCCTTGTGTACATTTTTTATTGTTATGTCTATTTTTACTTAAAAATGATAATATTACAGTTAGAAATAAATAAGAGAAAATTGTTGCGGAAGACAATTATTATGACGTTTAATTTTTTTGATCCCACCCATGCCAAATAGTACACGAACTAGATATTGCTTTTTTTGAAATTTGTATGCAATATGATGAACACTTTAGTAGTTAAGTATAATTATAAGTAGTAGTTTATACTTTTTAGTATCGAATGAACAACTCTAATCAGACAAAGAAGATATTTTCGCAATGTGATTTGAGGACTTTAAAATCTAAAAGTAAGAATACTTAATATTTAATTGGATTTTTTTTATCAGTAAAATAATTTCTCAAGACAACTAAAATAAAAAGTAAGAATTCACAGTTGTACGCTGATAAATCTTTACAGTTGCAAAAAAGTTGAAATAATATTCATTCTCAAGATAAATAATTTTTATTATGAATGTACCAAAAAACTATAAGTATATAAATTAATTTTTTTGATGAACTATCAACACGTCAAAACATGTTTTTCAATAATTCTATTAATATCCACCCTGTAAAAACAATCAACGTTATATTCCAGCCAACTCGATGGATTCTCCAATCATTTTACATCGGCGAACCATGAAAAAGCCAACTACAGCCAAACTTATCTCCGCCACGCTATCTCTTATCTTGTACAAATAAAAGAAAATTCGCAGCTTAGAGCAAATCTGTTAACTTGGCCGCTTATCATCGGAGTCTGGGTGTTTGCTAAAGTTATCCGCGCGGGGTTATCGACGCGCTGGAAAGGAAGATGCCAGCATGTGTGTGTTAATACCTCGGATAAATTCCGGCCGTTCTGCGCATCGCGTGCGGCGCTCGACGACAACTATCGCGATTCGCGCGTGAGTGTAGCCGCCGCCTGAGCGATTATTGCAAACTGCCTGTGTACAAAAACAGAACACCGGCTTTGAATTGGATCACTTGCGGTTATACCAGTCATTCCAGAGACCTCCTCTCGCCGAGAGCGCAGTTTTCTTTGTGGACCGAGCGAAGGACTTTGTTTCGACCATGGGGATCAGCAAGCCGACTATTAAATACACGAAGGTTAGAATATATCGAATATGATGGGTATTGTAATGGTGGGATATGCTTTTTCTTAGAGACGGTTAGAGCTGTAAGTTGAGCATGTGCTAACGACTATACGGCAGGCTTGACTATTTATAATAATTAGAATTGCGCTTGTTGAAACAACAGATTAGTTACGTGAATATTTTAGTTGGCTATAGATAACGTTTTAACGATAATAATTATTACTGTGCTTCTAGAAACGATAAGTCTCGTTGACTTGCTTGACAAGAAAACTTTAAAATATTTTATTTTTCGTAGGTTGTTCAAATTTTACAAATTTATATGAAATTGTAAATGAAAATGTACGTTATTAAAAAAAAAAACGATTAACTACACGGTAAAAAATTGGAGTTAAAACTATTAACTTTTTTTACACATTAAATTTTGCCTGTTGCTTTGAGGACTAAAAAGCACTGTAGCTTTTAATTAAATGTAGGCAAACTTGTATAAAGTATAGTATAGTATAAATATAAATGTAATTTAATAAGCGAACACCTATTAAAATTTTTAAATGCGTATAAATACTAAATATTATTAAATTGTAAATTGATTTTTTTTCTTTTTTTGGTATAGTCATATCAACGCATTTAAATCGTAAATTAAAATTTTTTTTTTTGGTATAGTCAAATCAACGCATTATACTACCAATGGTTTACTTACGTATAGGATACTCGGGTACATTTTAATATAGACTCGGAATGTAGCATTTACGGTTCAGGATGCCTGGCGTGCAGTTGAAGTACTGATTTGCGAAACATTTTTTTATGTAGCTTCAATTTTGCAGAAAATTTGTATACAATGGGGATAAGTTAAAATCTTTTATAAAATACACACAATAAAATTTAAAGGAATTAGATTTTACACGACGTTTATTTTAACTTTTCTACATTTTTAAGATTTTAATTACCTGATCCAGATAGAAAATTTAAATATTTTCGTATAGGAATATATTTTTTTTAAAAATTGTATTATTTTTCACGCATGTAATAAATTTATAGTAAAAAGAATCTTTAAAAAATTAGAAGATGTTTCATAATTATTAGTACTTTTTTACCTTAAAAAATCGAACCGTTCTGTTACTTTAACTTACGCCTTTCTTATTCGCACTATATGCACAATCGATCACAACACTATTAGATTTACACGTATTCATACGGGCTTGTTCTCAAAGCTTCGACAGGCTTTGACAGGCTACTTTATGTATTGCTTTCACGCGAAGAAAAATTTTCTAAAATCAAATAGGTATTTTCTTCAATTGTACTAACAAAATATTTTTTTAATTCAAATAAATAATTATTTATTTAAAAAAATTACTATTTACTTTAAATAAATATTTACTTCAGTTTACTAAATATCTATTTGAATTAAATAAATATTTTGTTTTTCAGTATTGGAAAGTTGCACGCGGAGCCACTAGTGCTCTATTTTCAACAGAAATATAAAAATTATTATTATTATTATTATTATTGGAGATAATGTTATCTTGATTTTATTAAGAGAAGTAGTTTGAGAAGCGTGCAACTAAATCAAAAGAAATATTCTCGCTGCGATGTATTTTAATTATTTAAAACCAAAGTTATTTATTAAAAATGTTTATTTCTGAAGCATAAAAATAAAGATATTATAACAAAATATATTGCTTATTTGTAGTTGTTTATCGACAATGAATTCGTGGATTCTGTAAGTGGAAAAAAGTTTCCAACTATTAATCCGGCAACCGGCACAATCATCACTGAAGTATCTGAGGGAGATAAGGTAATTGAAGAATGGCCATGTACTTTCACTGGGGGGGTTTACTCCTTGCCATGATTAAATAATAATTATGAATTACAGGCTGACGTTGATAAAGCCGTCGCAGCAGCCAAAAAGGCCTTTGCGAGAACTGCACCATGGCGAACGATGGATGCCTCTGCCAGAGCGAAACTTATACAGAAAGTAAGACTTTCGATAACTTTTATAGAAAATTTTTAATTAGATTTTTACACTTATAGTTTGTAGTCAATAAAATAGTGAAAATCTTTTGTAAATTAACAGTTTCATTTATGAATTCTTAATTGTCATCGAGGATGAATATCCGAGGGTACTTTAGTCATCAATCATTAAAGTAATCCATTGCATTGATTTGCAGCTAGCTGATCTTATCGAACGCGACATCGAGTACCTGGCAAGTTTGGAAACTTTAGATAATGGAAAAACTTACGCTAGCTCGGAGGGTGATATTCGAGCGAGTGTTGAGGTTCTTCGTTATTATGCCGGCTGGTGTGATAAAATTCACGGGCAAACAATCCCGGCTGGTAATTAAAACTTTTTATTTCTAAAGGTAGATTCCGCGTTTTACAGTTTGTGCATAATATACAAAAGATTTAAAGAATTTAACAAAATTTTGAGCTTAGTTAATTTTTAATCTTGAAGATGACTTTATTGACCTTTGTATACCTTTATTCAGACTTAATGAAATGATGTCCTTTATCAAGGTTATACAGAAAAGTATTTTATAAATAAATTATGTGTGTTTAAAAATATTTTACAAATAAACTATGTGTTATGACAAATATTTTATAAATAAACTAAGTGTCACACGGAAAAACATTTTGGCTCTGGAGATCTCCAGCGTTTAAGTTCCTCTGGCTCAAATAAATATAAAGTTATTG
>UELX01005315.1:0-14188 GCA_900480035.1 Eupelmus urozonus | reverse complement strand
ATTTATACATAAAAACACCTCATATCTCTAGAGTAGTTGTCAAGGTCACAGGTGGCTCATATATGAGCCAGTCCGGCTGGCAACGGTCGGGTGAATGTTAAAAATTTAAAAATTTTTTAAATTACTATATATTCATTTTTAACAGAATTTTCTTGATATTACAATGTAATAAGACCCCAAAAATACTCCTTTAGTTATCAATAAAACCGTAAGCATCCCAACTACCCCTAGCGAGGGGGTGAAAATTTCGAAAATTCATTAGTAGGCTGGTTTGGATTTTTTCTACGATGTTTTCTCGTAAACACACTGTAACATGTGTAAAGCATACCCTGAAGTTTGTCCCAACCGATGGAGGTGCCAAAACTACCCCTAGCGAGGGGGTGATTTTTTTAGCGAACGTTCTCGAAGACTGAAATATTCGACAAATTTGTTTACAATGTGTAAGAAATTTATTAGCAATATCCATATTTTACATATCTAAAACACTTTCCTTCTGCTAGACCCAGAGCTAACGACGTGGACGTAGAAAGTGATGTAGCTCCATTTTTTTTTATTTTTAAATTTTTTTTATATTTTTTTTATTTTTTTTATTTTTTTTTTATTTTTTATTTTTATTTTTAGTTTTATATAATTTTAGTCTATAATATTTCTTTCGTATGAAATTCTTCAAAACAAGATTCAATACAAAGAGCAACATCACAAGTTGAACATATAAAAAAACTCTGAGATCTGTTTTGTTTCAGAGAACATAAATGACATCTTCTTCTTTTATCGATTTTTTTTGGAAAATGCCGACCTACTAATCGAGAAGGAGTTGCAACATTTCGGGCTTCTTCATGTACATCAAGATTCAGTAATGCTCTTATAACTCGTATACGAAAGGTTGGAAATGATATTTTACCATTTTTTATTTTATAGAGAGCATGAGCGTTGCATAAAGCTAAATCGATCAAATGTAAAAATAATTTTTTATACCATTTCATAGATTTCCTCACTGTTTCAGTCAAAGCCAATTGCTTATCGATAAGATCTATGCCACCCATATGTTTATTGTAGTCAATGACACAAGTTGGTTTGATTTTTTCATCCCCTGTAAGATAATGTCTTTTACCTGTTGAAGCAAATTCAAGCTCATGGATACTTGTGATTATGTGAACATCCTTTTTATCTTTCCACTTTATCGCAAGCCAGGTCTCAGTATGGGCAACTTGTACTTCATTTTTTTTTAACTTTTCGTTTAGAACAGGCATTCCTTTTCTATTTGACTTTACTGTACCGCATACTCCTGTATCACGATCGTGCAAAAATTCAGCTAACTGAGGAGATGAATACCAATTATCTATCCACATAACGTGACCTTTGAAAAAGAAGGGTTGCAAAAAATGAGCAACAATATCTCCTGTTATGCCCAAGCCAAACTTATCATAATCCGTATCTGCTCCAGTATAAATAACAAAATCTATGATATATCCAGATTGACAGTCAACTATTTCAAACAGTTTTATACCGAAACGGTGCCTTTTCATCGGTAAATATTGTTTGAATTTGAGTCTTCCTTTCCACAGCATCAAACTCTCATCAATGCACACATTTTTTCCAGGATTCAAACTTTTTCTAAACTTATCTTTCAATCAGGCGCAGAAGCGCACCTGAAACAGTGTATGTTGGTAAGAAAATTTGTACGTTGCGTTGAGACAATACGACTACAGAGTCAGAGATATGAAAATATGCTCCAGCAATTTAGACTAGCAACATGCAATCACTAATATGCTAAGACTAACTCCAGGCTCCTGGCTACCCAGTGAACCGCCAAGGATAGCAAAATGTAAAATTAAATTTTAAGGCCAGTCTGAGTAGTTGGTTATATCTATTGTGTATCTTAGTTATTTACATTAAATTTCTTTGAAATTATAACTGTCGACTGTATATTAGTTTATCGGTGATTCTAATATGTTTTGTTTATATTTAAGTGTAGTCTTATGTGAACCTGAAACTTAAGTATTATGTGTATTGTTTATAGGTGATATCAAATCTCGGATTAAGGCACAGTATGTGTAGATTTTGAATTGATGTTGTTATTGATATGTCCTTAGCTTCGATTTAATCAGGCAGATAATTCTATTGTTCTAAATTAACAGTCGCCGATAAATTATATTAGAGATGAATTCAAATTGAAATAAATTAGAAAGCTATTGATGTTTCACTCTATGCCTATGCGGTTCAGGCCTCGTTATTGAAAAGTGCTAAATCCAGTCAAATATGTATCTGCTTAAGATCTACGTGTCTATAAAGTTATATGAATGCCTCTATACAAGGAAAAGTCTTAACGACTAAAAACTTATTCTAAATTAAAGTATAGATTGAATATATTTTATAAAATTACTGTCGGTTTATATTACTAACTATTGGATTCTATGTTGTATTTGAAACTTATAATTTAATTGAGTACTCAGAGTGAGTTTTGTTAATTATAGCTACTTAAAGTCTATGAGTAAAAATAATTTCTCTTATTAAAGAGAAAAGTCCCGTATGTTAAAGAATACTCACAAACTAAATTTAGGATCTAAATTGAAACAATCAGTTTGATTGTATATCCTATGTCTAAAGTTATATTTATTGAGATTAGCAATTAATTTAATACCACTCTCCAAGTAAAATTAGGTGTGTCTGTAAAGCCGATTGGCTATGTCATATAACTTTAAGTTCGATTAATTATTTAGTATTATCCAATTTTATTTGGAGTGGTAGTCCTATTCCAGAATTTAGGCGCAATCCACCAGAGAGCTTATTTCGGAGTCAAATTTGTGTTTATTAGACTCAAGGAGCTGCAAGTGCCCGTGCGTGAAACGATACTTCTATCTAGTCAGTCCCTATGTTATTATTATTATTACGTGAGTGGATTCTTATGACCTTTCAGCAAACCGTGCTATCTATTTAACGGTTCGAAATAAAATTTTGACTAACTAAGCAGGCTAGGCAGAGCATCGGCTCCCGAATACGATTCCTCAATCGCCATGTGCGTTGTCTCGCGTTCTCGCTGATTTGCCTTACTGCTGTACTGCTGAAAAGCATGCAAAACTACTGCGCGCACTAATTATATTACGCTGCTTGTTGCAAAATTGATAAAAATCGCTAAGCACGTGTGTTTGTTATATGCCTTTTTAGAGGTAAGCTTTTAATATGTATTATTTCTATATATACAAAAAGGAAAACATATAATTGACATATGTTTTATGATTTCATAACATCCTAAGGCCGAGCTTTCAAAGAAATGATATAAAATCTGTAAATTAAAAGTAAAACACGAAATTAAAAGAAAAACTGGAATTAAATAAAAAAGAATTAAATTTTTAAATATTATCGTTACTTAAAATTAATAAATTTAAAGAAAAGTGTTAAATGCAGTTTTGGTCTTCTTTACTTATATGCTTTTTTGACTATATACAAACTGATTTTAATACTTCTTTATATTTAATTTGTAAAAAATATGCATTTACAATTTTTCGTTTAATTTATAAAGAAGTATAATAAGTTTTTAATTTACAATAAGTGAATATTATTAATAGTGTGAATTAATTAAGGTTAATTCATACAAAACAGTCTATTCAACTTAAAACCAGCTACTTCAACTGTTACAGCTACTATTAGCAAATTATTTTTAATGAATTTCACTTCCAAAATATTTTTCATTGGTTGACGTCATGCAATCCACATGAATTATTTGTTAATTTCATATAGTCCATTGCAAACAGCGGTTTACACTAATCATTGCAATCACCAAAACCCAGTGCTTTCTTTAGAGGAAATATGGAACACCAAAGCCATTACTAAAAAATAAGCCATATAAGGGAGTCAATTCAGAGTCATCTTTAATTGCCTTTTTTAGCAAACTCTAAAAATACATTGACTGTAGTTTACTAGAGATATTTTTCTTAATTCACTAAATAATATAAACTGTAAACCAAAATTTTCAACTCTATATTCTTTAGAATTGTAAATTTTGTGACGTAGTATTTTCCCCGAAATGGCTCCGAGCACTATGCCTCTCACCAAATATTTAATTATTGATGGCCGCCAGGTGACAGGCTCACAATGTCTTACCAATCTTCCCTGCTCTCTGTAGATCTCTTCTCTTAGAGGGAGTTCCGCTGACTCTCGCCGTCGGGGTACGGCAAAATCTCGGCTTGAATCGACAGTGCGCTATTTATTAAATGTTAATTTCAAAGCAACTTGCAATTCATTTAACGAAAGTTAACAAGAATTTAGAATTTATATCTAACCAAAAATTACTAAAATGTCGCTAAATTTACTGATAACCGCGTCACTGCCGGGCACCTGAAATAACATGCAAATACTAACTACTTTTCGCTACAATGACTACTTACACTAATAATTCACTTTATTATTCGCATTTACTAACTAACAACAAATAATCATCATAATACACAATTTGACCCGAGAATCGCTTCGTTCGCAAATTCGCCAAAATGGCCGCCGCGTCCGCGCTATTTCGATCGCGACCGGCCGAAAGCCCGATACCGCTCGCTAATTAACTCCAAGGTTTAACTACCGAATTACTGTAAAACACACGAAAATCATCCAATAAGATTCGCTACGCAGACACACACTCGCGACGCGCTATCGATATATCTCCCCGAGCACGACTCGCCGAAGTCGCCAAGGGAGGCGGATAATACAAATTCCCAATTACCGTTATTTCCCTATCCAATCTAACCGCCGACAATATTTATCTCTCTCTCTCTTCTCGAACAACTTCCAACAATTATTACTGCTACTCTGCTTCTCCTTTTTTCTCACTGTCAGCGCTATGGTAAGATCAGATTCAACCTCCGTCTCGGCTAATCTATGGCGTCACGAATGTCTGTATTCAAAAACGGCTGCTGCGTAAAAATAATACTACGCCTAAGGGCGTCCAAGCCACGAATGGCGATTTCCTTCGCCGTTTCCGTCTTCTTGCTCGTCTCCAGCTCACTATCGCTCTCGCATCATAGCGCTATCTCTTTCTAGTGCAACAGGTGCGCTATCTCTCGTTATCCTTGATTTAATTAACGTAGTCAGCAATGAGTCATGCTGACTAACGATGTCAATTAATCCTCCAATCAACTGCTTCAGTCAGTGCTATCAATAGTTTAATTGGCTCAAAGAGCCCGCTTTCCGCTGTCTGCGCCGTCAGTTATAGGCGCGTAATTCGATTTGGTCAGCGCTACGGTCGAAAAGGGCTTGCAAAATTCCCTCGCCATGAACGCGCTAACATCTAGAGAGGCACTAGGGCTGCGCACGCGCTCCGTTGTGCGCCGAGCCTAATATGATCGGCTCTTTCTCTCTCTCTCGCTCTCTCTCGCTCTCTCTCTCTCTCTCTCTCTCTCTCTCTCTCTCTCTCTCTCTCTCTCTCCCCTTCTTCTCCATCATCCATATGGCGGCCGTGCGCCACACGTGTTCGCGCGCGCCGGGACGCCTTCGCTCTCTCGCTCGTTCTCGCGCTGCTCGTGACGTCACGAGCACACGCGCTAGGCCTCCTAGTGCTTCTTCGTCGTCGTCGCTGTTGTCGCGTTCGCGGTCGTCCGGATCTCGCGCGTGTTAGTGTGTGTGTGTTATCGCGCGTGCGCGGCGTCGACCTCGTGCTCGTGCACAAGGCGCCGCGCTATTATCTCGCGTTTTCGAGCGCGATTTCCCGCGAGAAAAGGTGCTGTGCGCGTTTGTCCAGCTCCGTCGTCGTCGTCTACATCATCTCCGAGAAGCCACAGGTGGCTTTCTCCATCTATCTATCTCTCTCTCTCTCTCTTTCGGTAACATGGCTGGGCTGGTAGTGGCGTCGGCTGCTACTTCTCGTTGTCGACGGATCGCGCACCTCGACAAACCAACGTAAGTATCATTAGTTCTTGTTATTTAACAATTGTTAAAATAGGTACGGGCCTCGGAAGTGTCGGCTGGGTTTCGTTGCTCAGTCGAAAATTCGTAAAAAGTATGATTAATGTGGGGCCCCCGCCTCACAATTTAATGAACTCAGTTTTTAACTATAAATTTTTTTATTGAATGATGGTTTACTAAAGATATTTTTCTTGATACTCTACATAAAACAAACAGTAAAGTAGAATTTTGCAACTCTAAATCAATTAGAAACTCATATATACATTTCTAATGACAATGTCCGCCCAATAATCTCAGTTTTTAAGATAAACTTTTTTCAGTGTATAAATATACTAGAAGAATTTTTATAGTATGTATATTTATCTGTATAAGATGTTTTATTTGTTACTTTTTATGTTAAAATTTGTGTATTTAAATAAAATAAAGTTAATAACAAATTTTTGTAAGTTTTTAGTTCAAAAATCAAAATAAAAAATTATCATCCCAGTCCAAACAAAATGTTATTTGTTTGTTTGCTATCTCGACTCACAAATACTGACAAATCCACTTATTATAAGATTTTATAAAGATGAAGTTTACTTTAACGTCTCTTATTGCCACTTTAATATTCTGTTTTTCAACAGAAAATTTAAATACAATACTTTAAACAAAATATAGTTCATTACACTGGATGTAATTGCACTAACTTATTCTTTCCAAAATTGATCCACACTCAATAGATTTCAAAAGAGGCAGTGAACTTCATTTCACCCTAAAAATTTATCAAATGTGTATAAGTAATATTATATTTAGTAAATTTATCAAACTTATTTTTTGTAGTTTCAATGTAAACAGTACAAAGTAAGTTTTTGTATAACACAGTGATATTCAAATATTTTTATACTATCTACATATCTAAATGCAAAATTAGAATGTAAAGAAATTATTGCCACATTGAAAATAATAACATTCATTTAATTGATAGATATATAAAGTGTTTAAATAAATTCCATTACCACAGTCAATTATTTTCTTGGTTAAGTAAATAAAATTTGCTATGAGCATAATATATACTTAGTGTCAAAACTATAGAACCACCATGAAATTTTCCATTTAAATATGTGTATTTTCGATCATCTTCAAAATCATACAAATGAGACCATTTTATTATAAACTATTGTTAAAATCTGAAATGGAAAAAAATATAACTGGGTGATAAATATATATATATATTTATCACCCAGTTATATTTTTTTCCATTTCAGATTTTAACAATAGTTTATAATAAAATGGTCTCATTTGTATGATTTTGAAGATGATCGAAAATACACATATTTAAATGGAAAATTTCATGGTGGTTCTATAGTTTTGACACTAAGTATATATTATGCTCATAGCAAATTTTATTTACTTAACCAAGAAAATAATTGACTGTGGTAATGGAATTTATTTAAACACTTTATATATCTATCAATTAAATGAATGTTATTATTTTCAATGTGGCAATAATTTCTTTACATTCTAATTTTGCATTTAGATATGTAGATAGTATAAAAATATTTGAATATCACTGTGTTATACAAAAACTTACTTTGTACTGTTTACATTGAAACTACAAAAAATAAGTTTGATAAATTTACTAAATATAATATTACTTATACACATTTGATAAATTTTTAGGGTGAAATGAAGTTCACTGCCTCTTTTGAAATCTATTGAGTGTGGATCAATTTTGGAAAGAATAAGTTAGTGCAATTACATCCAGTGTAATGAACTATATTTTGTTTAAAGTATTGTATTTAAATTTTCTGTTGAAAAACAGAATATTAAAGTGGCAATAAGAGACGTTAAAGTAAACTTCATCTTTATAAAATCTTATAATAAGTGGATTTGTCAGTATTTGTGAGTCGAGATAGCAAACAAACAAATAACATTTTGTTTGGACTGGGATGATAATTTTTTATTTTGATTTTTGAACTAAAAACTTACAAAAATTTGTTATTAACTTTATTTTATTTAAATACACAAATTTTAACATAAAAAGTAACAAATAAAACATCTTATACAGATAAATATACATACTATAAAAATTCTTCTAGTATATTTATACACTGAAAAAAGTTTATCTTAAAAACTGAGATTATTGGGCGGACATTGTCATTAGAAATGTATATATGAGTTTCTAATTGATTTAGAGTTGCAAAATTCTACTTTACTGTTTGTTTTATGTAGAGTATCAAGAAAAATATCTTTAGTAAACCATCATTCAATAAAAAAATTTATAGTTAAAAACTGAGTTCATTAAATTGTGAGGCGGGGGCCCCACATTAATCATACTTTTTACGAATTTTCGACTGAGCAACGAAACCCAGCCGACACTTCCGAGGCCCGTACCTATTTTAACAATTGTTAAATAACAAGAACTAATGATACTTACGTTGGTTTGTCGAGGTGCGCGATCCGTCGACAACGAGAAGTAGCAGCCGACGCCACTACCAGCCCAGCCATGTTACCGAAAGAGAGAGAGAGAGAGATAGATAGATGGAGAAAGCCACCTGTGGCTTCTCGGAGATGATGTAGACGACGACGACGGAGCTGGACAAACGCGCACAGCACCTTTTCTCGCGGGAAATCGCGCTCGAAAACGCGAGATAATAGCGCGGCGCCTTGTGCACGAGCACGAGGTCGACGCCGCGCACGCGCGATAACACACACACACTAACACGCGCGAGATCCGGACGACCGCGAACGCGACAACAGCGACGACGACGAAGAAGCACTAGGAGGCCTAGCGCGTGTGCTCGTGACGTCACGAGCAGCGCGAGAACGAGCGAGAGAGCGAAGGCGTCCCGGCGCGCGCGAACACGTGTGGCGCACGGCCGCCATATGGATGATGGAGAAGAAGGGGAGAGAGAGAGAGAGAGAGAGAGAGAGAGAGAGAGAGAGAGAGAGAGAGAGCGAGAGAGAGCGAGAGAGAGAGAAAGAGCCGATCATATTAGGCTCGGCGCACAACGGAGCGCGTGCGCAGCCCTAGTGCCTCTCTAGATGTTAGCGCGTTCATGGCGAGGGAATTTTGCAAGCCCTTTTCGACCGTAGCGCTGACCAAATCGAATTACGCGCCTATAACTGACGGCGCAGACAGCGGAAAGCGGGCTCTTTGAGCCAATTAAACTATTGATAGCACTGACTGAAGCAGTTGATTGGAGGATTAATTGACATCGTTAGTCAGCATGACTCATTGCTGACTACGTTAATTAAATCAAGGATAACGAGAGATAGCGCACCTGTTGCACTAGAAAGAGATAGCGCTATGATGCGAGAGCGATAGTGAGCTGGAGACGAGCAAGAAGACGGAAACGGCGAAGGAAATCGCCATTCGTGGCTTGGACGCCCTTAGGCGTAGTATTATTTTTACGCAGCAGCCGTTTTTGAATACAGACATTCGTGACGCCATAGATTAGCCGAGACGGAGGTTGAATCTGATCTTACCATAGCGCTGACAGTGAGAAAAAAGGAGAAGCAGAGTAGCAGTAATAATTGTTGGAAGTTGTTCGAGAAGAGAGAGAGAGATAAATATTGTCGGCGGTTAGATTGGATAGGGAAATAACGGTAATTGGGAATTTGTATTATCCGCCTCCCTTGGCGACTTCGGCGAGTCGTGCTCGGGGAGATATATCGATAGCGCGTCGCGAGTGTGTGTCTGCGTAGCGAATCTTATTGGATGATTTTCGTGTGTTTTACAGTAATTCGGTAGTTAAACCTTGGAGTTAATTAGCGAGCGGTATCGGGCTTTCGGCCGGTCGCGATCGAAATAGCGCGGACGCGGCGGCCATTTTGGCGAATTTGCGAACGAAGCGATTCTCGGGTCAAATTGTGTATTATGATGATTATTTGTTGTTAGTTAGTAAATGCGAATAATAAAGTGAATTATTAGTGTAAGTAGTCATTGTAGCGAAAAGTAGTTAGTATTTGCATGTTATTTCAGGTGCCCGGCAGTGACGCGGTTATCAGTAAATTTAGCGACATTTTAGTAATTTTTGGTTAGATATAAATTCTAAATTCTTGTTAACTTTCGTTAAATGAATTGCAAGTTGCTTTGAAATTAACATTTAATAAATAGCGCACTGTCGATTCAAGCCGAGATTTTGCCGTACCCCGACGGCGAGAGTCAGCGGAACTCCCTCTAAGAGAAGAGATCTACAGAGAGCAGGGAAGATTGGTAAGACATTGTGAGCCTGTCACCTGGCGGCCATCAATAATTAAATATTTGGTGAGAGGCATAGTGCTCGGAGCCATTTCGGGGAAAATACTACGTCACAAAATTTACAATTCTAAAGAATATAGAGTTGAAAATTTTGGTTTACAGTTTATATTATTTAGTGAATTAAGAAAAATATCTCTAGTAAACTACAGTCAATGTATTTTTAGAGTTTGCTAAAAAAGGCAATTAAAGATGACTCTGAATTGACTCCCTTATATGGCTTATTTTTTAGTAATGGCTTTGGTGTTCCATATTTCCTCTAAAGAAAGCACTGGGTTTTGGTGATTGCAATGATTAGTGTAAACCGCTGTTTGCAATGGACTATATGAAATTAACAAATAATTCATGTGGATTGCATGACGTCAACCAATGAAAAATATTTTGGAAGTGAAATTCATTAAAAATAATTTGCTAATAGTAGCTGTAACAGTTGAAGTAGCTGGTTTTAAGTTGAATAGACTGTTTTGTATGAATTAACCTTAATTAATTCACACTATTAATAATATTCACTTATTGTAAATTAAAAACTTATTATACTTCTTTATAAATTAAACGAAAAATTGTAAATGCATATTTTTTACAAATTAAATATAAAGAAGTATTAAAATCAGTTTGTATATAGTCAAAAAAGCATATAAGTAAAGAAGACCAAAACTGCATTTAACACTTTTCTTTAAATTTATTAATTTTAAGTAACGATAATATTTAAAAATTTAATTCTTTTTTATTTAATTCCAGTTTTTCTTTTAATTTCGTGTTTTACTTTTAATTTACAGATTTTATATCATTTCTTTGAAAGCTCGGCCTTAGGATGTTATGAAATCATAAAACATATGTCAATTATATGTTTTCCTTTTTGTATATATAGAAATAATACATATTAAAAGCTTACCTCTAAAAAGGCATATAACAAACACACGTGCTTAGCGATTTTTATCAATTTTGCAACAAGCAGCGTAATATAATTAGTGCGCGCAGTAGTTTTGCATGCTTTTCAGCAGTACAGCAGTAAGGCAAATCAGCGAGAACGCGAGACAACGCACATGGCGATTGAGGAATCGTATTCGGGAGCCGATGCTCTGCCTAGCCTGCTTAGTTAGTCAAAATTTTATTTCGAACCGTTAAATAGATAGCACGGTTTGCTGAAAGGTCATAAGAATCCACTCACGTAATAATAATAATAACATAGGGACTGACTAGATAGAAGTATCGTTTCACGCACGGGCACTTGCAGCTCCTTGAGTCTAATAAACACAAATTTGACTCCGAAATAAGCTCTCTGGTGGATTGCGCCTAAATTCTGGAATAGGACTACCACTCCAAATAAAATTGGATAATACTAAATAATTAATCGAACTTAAAGTTATATGACATAGCCAATCGGCTTTACAGACACACCTAATTTTACTTGGAGAGTGGTATTAAATTAATTGCTAATCTCAATAAATATAACTTTAGACATAGGATATACAATCAAACTGATTGTTTCAATTTAGATCCTAAATTTAGTTTGTGAGTATTCTTTAACATACGGGACTTTTCTCTTTAATAAGAGAAATTATTTTTACTCATAGACTTTAAGTAGCTATAATTAACAAAACTCACTCTGAGTACTCAATTAAATTATAAGTTTCAAATACAACATAGAATCCAATAGTTAGTAATATAAACCGACAGTAATTTTATAAAATATATTCAATCTATACTTTAATTTAGAATAAGTTTTTAGTCGTTAAGACTTTTCCTTGTATAGAGGCATTCATATAACTTTATAGACACGTAGATCTTAAGCAGATACATATTTGACTGGATTTAGCACTTTTCAATAACGAGGCCTGAACCGCATAGGCATAGAGTGAAACATCAATAGCTTTCTAATTTATTTCAATTTGAATTCATCTCTAATATAATTTATCGGCGACTGTTAATTTAGAACAATAGAATTATCTGCCTGATTAAATCGAAGCTAAGGACATATCAATAACAACATCAATTCAAAATCTACACATACTGTGCCTTAATCCGAGATTTGATATCACCTATAAACAATACACATAATACTTAAGTTTCAGGTTCACATAAGACTACACTTAAATATAAACAAAACATATTAGAATCACCGATAAACTAATATACAGTCGACAGTTATAATTTCAAAGAAATTTAATGTAAATAACTAAGATACACAATAGATATAACCAACTACTCAGACTGGCCTTAAAATTTAATTTTACATTTTGCTATCCTTGGCGGTTCACTGGGTAGCCAGGAGCCTGGAGTTAGTCTTAGCATATTAGTGATTGCATGTTGCTAGTCTAAATTGCTGGAGCATATTTTCATATCTCTGACTCTGTAGTCGTATTGTCTCAACGCAACGTACAAATTTTCTTACCAACATACACTGTTTCAGGTGCGCTTCTGCGCCTGATTGAAAGATAAGTTTAGAAAAAGTTTGAATCCTGGAAAAAATGTGTGCATTGATGAGAGTTTGATGCTGTGGAAAGGAAGACTCAAATTCAAACAATATTTACCGATGAAAAGGCACCGTTTCGGTATAAAACTGTTTGAAATAGTTGACTGTCAATCTGGATATATCATAGATTTTGTTATTTATACTGGAGCAGATACGGATTATGATAAGTTTGGCTTGGGCATAACAGGAGATATTGTTGCTCATTTTTTGCAACCCTTCTTTTTCAAAGGTCACGTTATGTGGATAGATAATTGGTATTCATCTCCTCAGTTAGCTGAATTTTTGCACGATCGTGATACAGGAGTATGCGGTACAGTAAAGTCAAATAGAAAAGGAATGCCTGTTCTAAACGAAAAGTTAAAAAAAAATGAAGTACAAGTTGCCCATACTGAGACCTGGCTTGCGATAAAGTGGAAAGATAAAAAGGATGTTCACATAATCACAAGTATCCATGAGCTTGAATTTGCTTCAACAGGTAAAAGACATTATCTTACAGGGGATGAAAAAATCAAACCAACTTGTGTCATTGACTACAATAAACATATGGGTGGCATAGATCTTATCGATAAGCAATTGGCTTTGACTGAAACAGTGAGGAAATCTATGAAATGGTATAAAAAATTATTTTTACATTTGATCGATTTAGCTTTATGCAACGCTCATGCTCTCTATAAAATAAAAAATGGTAAAATATCATTTCCAACCTTTCGTATACGAGTTATAAGAGCATTACTGAATCTTGATGTACATGAAGAAGCCCGAAATGTTGCAACTCCTTCTCGATTAGTAGGTCGGCATTTTCCAAAAAAAATCGATAAAAGAAGAAGATGTCATTTATGTTCTCTGAAACAAAACAGATCTCAGAGTTTTTTTATATGTTCAACTTGTGATGTTGCTCTTTGTATTGAATCTTGTTTTGAAGAATTTCATACGAAAGAAATATTATAGACTAAAATTATATAAAACTAAAAATAAAAATAAAAAATAAAAAAAAAATAAAAAAAATAAAAAAAATATAAAAAAAATTTAAAAATAAAAAAAAATGGAGCTACATCACTTTCTACGTCCACGTCGTTAGCTCTGGGTCTAGCAGAAGGAAAGTGTTTTAGATATGTAAAATATGGATATTGCTAATAAATTTCTTACACATTGTAAACAAATTTGTCGAATATTTCAGTCTTCGAGAACGTTCGCTAAAAAAATCACCCCCTCGCTAGGGGTAGTTTTGGCACCTCCATCGGTTGGGACAAACTTCAGGGTATGCTTTACACATGTTACAGTGTGTTTACGAGAAAACATCGTAGAAAAAATCCAAACCAGCCTACTAATGAATTTTCGAAATTTTCACCCCCTCGCTAGGGGTAGTTGGGATGCTTACGGTTTTATTGATAACTAAAGGAGTATTTTTGGGGTCTTATTACATTGTAATATCAAGAAAATTCTGTTAAAAATGAATATATAGTAATTTAAAAAATTTTTAAATTTTTAACATTCACCCGACCGTTGCCAGCCGGACTGGCTCATATATGAGCCACCTGTGACCTTGACAACTACTCTAGAGATATGAGGTGTTTTTATGTATAAAT